>VYXH01005533.1:36492-94920 GCA_013397275.1 Burhinus bistriatus | reverse complement strand
TCTTCCCCCCCCCCCCCCCAACTATTTTTAGATTTCAAGATCTGTATATCTGCAGGGACTAAAACCACAGCAAGAGCAAACAAGATGATTTTTCAAACAACCTTTAAATTAATAGATATAAAGGATCTTTTTAATGTATGCTTATATTCAAGTGGCTTCTCAGATCCCACACTCTATCCCAAAATCCAGGGATTATGGTTTTTTCCATAGATTCTGGCTCTGCAGGCTTCTGAAAACCAATCTGCTTTCTTTCTGTATTGGAAATTTTTACTAAAAATATTTATCACTGCCAATCTCCATTGATAAGTCTTTTGATGTGAAAAGCAGAACAGATTCCAGTTTGCAAGTCTATACTTGTGATTTTTGCATGGGACTATCTGTTATCATCTTAAGATTTCACTTATAGGCTCTTTGATTGGAAACCACCAAGAAAGAGACTTTGCATATAACAAATGTATAATTTTTGCATTGTCACTTTTCAACTACTTTTCAATTTCATGTTCTTTGACACTCAACATATTTTTCTTAACAAAAAAAAAATCTGCAAGATGAGAGTGTATAACATCTCACAGTGCATTTAAAGTAGTTTTTTAATACTAAATATCATTGGTGATGTTATGAAAGGGAAAGACGTTGTTGGTCGATACGTTCTTCAGACATTCTCAACATTTTCACCTTCTGACTATTCCAGAGTCATTGCTGGCAGCATTGATTTCCCCCTGAAGTAAAGAGCACTGTATTTCAAAGCTGAGACTGTTGATCACTTTGATAGCAATCTTTTCAAGCATTCAAAAAAAAAAAAAAAATCCTGCCCAGTAGAAACCTCCATCCTGTATCACTATTCCATATTAAGAAAAATAAGTATGTACACAGATTGAGAAGGATTATTACCCAACAGTTTGGGCTTCTTTCTGAATGCCTCCCTTTTTCCATATTGCACCTGTATTACAATGTGAAGTTTATTTGCAAAATCCCAAAGGTTTGCCAAGAATGTCTTTCAAAGAAACATTTATGCTTACATAGAATTTAGTGACTTTTATAAACATTCTTTTTTTTTTTTTTTTCTATTTCCTCTTTCTTTAGTTCTGTCAGCTTCCTTATCTTTTAGCTTCTGGCTCCCTTAGGACAAAAAAGTCAGATGAATACAGTCTATCTGTTTCAGATAGACAAAGTCTACACCTTTTTGAATGTCTGGAAGGTGCCTCATATTTCAAAGTGTGCCCCACAAAAGAGCAACAAAAAGTGCATGGATGAATTTCTCACTTCAGTTTTGAACCAGAAATAGGCCTGAATTCCACAATCTGAACGCGCTTCTGAAGTACTGAGTTTAACTGTTTCATTTCAGCCTGTTACAGAGAGAGCGAGCTGTGGAGTTCCCAAACTCTAATCTGCCTCTGAGAACCTGGAAAGTTCAGGGAAGAGTTTGGAGCAGATGCTTCTGCTCCAGTCACAGATTCCACGAGCCCAAATCTTGAAGCAGGACTCAATCAAGCAGACCAGATTGACTGAACATGCCTTGTGAAAGCACAAGAATTATTTAAGATGGCTTCCCTCCCCCCCCTTCTTTTTATTTCTCTTCTCTCCCCCAGGTTCTCAAAACTTAGCATGAACCTTCATAAAGACAGAGTCTGAGTTTCTCGTTTGTCACAAAGCTTTGGAATCAGGCAAATTTCCCAGGGTTTGTGGTTTCATTCCAAACATTTCATAGAGCTTTAAATCATATCCAGGAGCTCTCTTCTGTGTTTTACAGAGAACAAAAATCACAAATCTTGCTACTTATTAAAATTGTAACTATTTCATTCACCTATTGAGTATAGTATATTCACCATTTGCAGGCAGCAAACGAATACCTTAACAGATGAGAATTTATATTGTTTCCATGGTTACAATAATAAATACAATGCTGATCTGCCCAGAGTAGCTCTTGTTTTTCAAAAGGGTCTTTAAATTACTTGCATTTTCCAATGGATTTTAAACTTCTTTTTTATTATGATAATCTAGTAGCCGGGTTTTTTATTACAACAGTTTAGACACTACAGTTGTTGCAAGACAATACAATTTCTTATTTCTTTAAAGCGTATAATTAGTGGGCTGAGTTAAAATAATGTTGCGTTCTGTGCTTATTCTAACGATCACTGTCCCAAAACACAGAAAAATTTTAAAACCAGCAGTAGAGATACAGCAGCAGTCTTGAATTTCACCTTTTTTATTGTTATTTATGGGAATTACAGAAGTTAATTAGCCCCAAGAACTGATTGAATACTGAGAACAGAACTGATGAAAAATCAGTAGGTTCATTTGGAGAAAGAAAAAAGTTTATTTGTAAGATCTTTGAGACAGTGACTATATTGTTGCACGTTCAGATAATAGGCCATGTACTTTAATCCACGAAGAAATACTGTCTGAAGCAGTAAAGTCAGGTTTATTCACAAACCTATTATTTCAAAATTGATAGGAAAAGATTGCTGACTAAATTGTACATCAACTTTATCCATTCTTCAGACCATGTCATCACTAAAATCACTGCATTACATTTTGTTACTCAGTTGACCTAAAGGTAAGCTTTTCTTGAATCTGCCTGTATTGTGATCAAACTCTTTGCAACTGTCATTTTAATGGAAATTATTTATTTCAATATTTTTCTTACTGAAGAGTTTAATGACCCTCTCTTTCTGAAGCAAGTGGAATTTCTTCATATGTATTTCTTCCCCTTGGAATCAAATGGAGATGCTGTTAGCATACACTGCAATAGTCTATTTGAGCAGGAATTTTACTTCCTAAAGTAAATAAATACTGTATTCAGCTGAAATAAAAGCAGACAGCTTTGGAAGGGAGAATTTCATGAGCTGCACTGAAATATGGCAGATTAGGAAAGGTGCCAGTACTCCTGGGAACCAGTGTTTTTAATGACCGGAAGCAGTCAGCGAGTACGCTAAGCAAAGCTCACACATCCTAGTCGGGTTTTATTGTATCAAACTGAATCCCAGGTTTGGTTTGTAAATTCGATTTTTTTAATTCTCTCTTTGGTTGTCTGTAAAAAGCCATTTGGGCATCTTTTTATTGAAAAACTAGCCAGATGCGGAGGCTGGGGGAAGGAGGGGCAGAGACTGGGAGCTGATGCTAGACTTTGATTTTACTGAGACAGCCTAACCCGATGCATTGCTTATGAAAGACTCAGTAATTATTCTATTGGGTTGCTTCCGCAGGCTCAGGATTCGAATTACGCAGGCTGAATATGTGGCAAAACAGGATTAAAAAATGCATTTAAGGCAAGATGCTGTCTGGGCTGAATACAGACCCACTGCAACTTGCCAGAAAAACAGCCAGCCAGAGCAGAGAATTCAAGAGGGAGTCTGTCTGGATTTAAGTGTTGACCAGGCTTTGGGTTCATGTATCAGCTGAAAGGCTGCAGGGAGAAGCAGCACGTCTCAGGGATCCTTTTTGTTTTGTAAAGATTAGTAACTCCCTAGTGTTCTCTTCAGTGTAAAGATAACCGTGCTTAAGAAATTACTTGGCTACACTTGTTTTCCTAGCCTGTCTTCCACATTGATTTTGAGTAATCTTTTCAAACAAGACATGAAATTCAGTGGGAATATATCTTAAGCAGCTGGGTGCTTGAAGGAATAAAGTGCTCGCTGATGATCTGAGGCAGCAACAAGGCAGAGCAGTGCTCCAGGGGAGAAGTGGGCGCTGCTGCGGCCACCCCTGGGCATGCGCCTGCCGAGAGCCACGTCCCAGCCCTGCCCAGGTTTGGCTAGGGGTGGGAGCACTGGCATCCCAGTGCAGGGATTTGCTCAGAGGAGTCGGCGTCTCCCTGGAACAGGCTTGTGCCAAGTTTTGTCACCCACTGTGTGTGAATGATGCCCAGAAGTACAATGGAAAACTCTTGGTAGCGGACTGTGATCCTGTGAATCGACCATGACAATGTCAAATTACAAAACCAAAAATCGCAATGAAGTATTTGGTAATGCTGTGTGTGAAAGCAGGGAAAATTCTTAGCGCTTTACCCACATGAACACTGTCTGTCAATGGTATTGATATTAGCACCAGTAACTAATGTTGTTTTCAGGCAGAGATTGAGGAAGAATCAGAATTCTTGGATGCACAAGGCTCAAACCCTATAACGGGAAAGACAACTGCAGTTGCTCTCCTGGCAACATTTTACTAAGCCTTTGTGACTTAATAAAGGCCAGGGCAAAGATTCTTATTCATTCGTCTGAGAGTCTGTTGTTTTACACAGCATTATGATGCTCAGTTCCTCAGAACTGGGTGCATTTCTGAATCTTATTCTTTAAAAACGCACCCGTCATCCTTGAGAGGCCATAACCTCCGACATAGCTTGAGCATTCAGCCTGCCTCAGAGACTGCTCTTGTAGTGCAGGCAGAAGTAACCAAATTTGGGTGACTCTATGTCTGGTAAACAGCTGTGTACTTGCTTTGTTTGGTTTGGTTTGGTTTGAACTCAAAGATGTAATCAAATAAGAAGCCCCAAGGACCTGAGGAATTACTGAAGAAACTGAAATAGTCGCTTATTAGCTGAAGAATTAACCCTGTATAACAGGTTTTTTTAGGAAGTCTGTAACAAGATATTACTTCTCGATGAATGTGGTTTTGATTAGCAGAATACCCTGTAATCACAGGAAAGTTAGTGGGACACGTGGTTTTAGCTTTTCTCCTAGAGCCTCTTTTTAAGCACCTGGTATTATTCTCTGAAAGTATGCCAGATAAGAAATAATCAAAAAAATTATATGGTAACCATTAAAAAAATCTTTCTTGGGAACACTGCTAACTTTTTGTATTGATTGCAGAAAAGTCTTAATTTGGGGATGGGGGAGTGGAGGAGCAGGGAGTAGGTAGGTAATTTTACTAGAAAACCAGCTGTGTTGTGCTGTTTAGCATGCAAATATGTGCAAAGCATGTTAATGCCTTGATCACTAGGCAAATTTCAAAGGTAACCAGTGCCAGTTAGCATCGATCATTTTAGTAAAAGTATTCTGAAATGTAAGTGTAAACAAGTGTTATGAAGATTCAATAAACTTGGAAGTCTTTTTAGTTGGTACATAGATTTGCATCCTTGACTACTAGAATTAATAAGGTTTCAGACTTGGTCTCTAATACACTTTGTAGCATACAGTTTGGAAGACATAAATGTAAGCCTTCCACTTTTACATGTTTATATCTTATTTTCATGCTATTGAAAAGGTAATTACTTTTCTTCCTATCCCTTTTTTTTATTATCAGTTTTATTATTATTTGTAAGTATCCTATTCAAACTGTCTGTGTTTTTCCTCATAGTGAATTTGCAGTTCAGGAGAACTAGAAAACTTTGCTAAAACAGGTTTTGATGTAGCTCAATAAAAACCAACTTTCAGTAGGGCTCAAGGTTTGTAGTAAGCTCAGAGCCCAGCCATCACAAGGGCTTAACAATCAATATTTTGTACTGCTAGTCTGTTTACAGGCTTTGAGGGGCAAAAATCAAGTCTTATGTGACTAATCTTTATACTGCCTACATGTAGAGGGAAAACCACTGAAAATGCATAAACATTAACCTAGCTTTACCATGTGATGGGCTCATGTCCTTTTTTCCACTGAACATGGTCCAAGCATAAGTTATATGGCTCTTGATTTCATTTTCTCTCTAACTTTTCTAGTGTTTCTTTGGCTGACTAAAATACTAAATCTTGTTGACCTCGGTTATATACACTGATGAAGGAAGATGAAGCAGACAGTGGACTTCTGTGCTAAGGAACATGAAGGATACCGTTCCTTCACACAATGATCTTCCCTGAACTGTTGCTGAATATAGTGTCAACATCTGTAAAATATTGCAAGCTGATAATTGATGGGTGGGACAAGTGCTGATGAGCCAGTCCCAAGCTGCAAATCAAGCGCCTGTTTCCTATAGCAAGAATCAAACAAGATAGAACAGTGCTTCATTCAGCTTTGACATTAATGCTTTCATTCCCAGCACCATCCAAATAACATCCTTACTTGGTAAACTCTGAGTAAACTCTAAGTCCAGAATAACACAAAGTAGTTCTTATTTTTCCGTTAAAGGATAATATATGCTTTGATGACTTGGAAGAAAAGCTAAGCATTCTTTTTCTTAAGATACTTTTTTCTAAAATGATAATACCTCTCCAGTGGGTATTTTCACCCTATGATAGACTTTGCTCCTTTGGTACTTCTTTTTTCTTATTTATGTAGAGTCTAGATCACGGACAGATAGGGATAGTTTAAATGTGTTTCACAAGATAGGACATATATAGGCTCAGACACTTCAATGTGTATTGAAAAAAAAAAAAAAAAGAAAAGAAAACCAAGAAACAAAACCCACTGGGAACTCAGGAAATCATGCTTCAATGACAGGTTCTTCTCCTTTCCCTTCTCTTGTGGAGGCAGGTGTGTTATTCTTAGTAGGACACAGAGACTGTGTGATTTCACTAGTTACTTGTGTTTAATGCTGTGCAGTAAGCTGCAGTTTCAAACTACATGACGTTTGGTGCATCAGGCCAATAACCAGCACAACAGTAACCACTGTCCACACTGCTGTTCCGTCATAGCGCAGCTGGGTTGGAAAGAAACTCTGAGAGTGGGAAGTAGCTGGGCATCTGGATAACTCTGCTGTTATCTTTCTTCCATTCTGCAGATTTGCTTTGCAGCAAATATTTTGCTCTACTTAGTATTTTCTCCTCAATATACAAGAAAGATTTCTCTCAAAAGAAACATGACAGTAGGGATGCAGAGGAGTTCACTGCACTGTGCAGAGAGATCAGATGCTGCCCACCAGGGACAGCGGAGTCAACACTTCCTAGACAGTCTTGTGCCTTTTACATTTGCAAAGTCAGAGCAATTTATTCCCTTGAAATGGAGGAACCTTTTTGTTTTGAATAAAGCAGTCCTTTGAGTATAGTCCTATGTATCTTTCTGTGGGCACAATGGGATGACCCATGGAAAGAACCACATCTAGTGTTCCTGAACATAAACATTCTTCTTATTAGCTAAATCACCATCTATTTGATCTCACTGATGGAAGGAAGTAGCAAAAGTCCCATGTCATAGCTCCTAAGATGATTATTTTTCTCAGTGACAAAGACAACTTGAAGTTCACCTAACAGGAAGGTACTGTAAGGTTTTATCGGTCTCTACTGTCACCACTGATGAGTTTCTCCCTTGACTAATTCATCAAGGCAACAAACTTGGATAAGTTCTCACACATCTGTTTCTTTAAGGTACTAAAATATACCTAATATGAAGAAAAAATAAGTATATAATTTTTCTGTGTATCAATGTTTTAGTTTTGATAACCAAATAAACATGATGGCTGCTGAAGCAGCACGCAGAAGTAACTCTTGTTTAATTTAGATGGGTTGGGATGGGGGTACTCCCGTAAGCAATCTGAGGCTTTTATGTGTGAAGTACATCTTTTTGTTCAGACTCGTGATGTTTAACTGTACACCTGTCAACTTTCCTTTAAAACACTCCAGTTGTGCCGTTTTGGTTGCAGTCCTGAAAGTGGGTGGTTGTGACTCTCCCTGTTCTGAACAGAGCCCAGAGCAGTCATATCAGCATTGGGTAATGACACCCTAGAGCTGACAGGCTTCCAAAATCTTTTTTGTCTCACAACTGGTACGAATCTTCATAATTGATTTGGATTGTGGGGCTGGTATTACAGCACTGAGTAGCAATTAATGCTAACATTTTAGTTTCATTTCATTCTGTCAAATACACTTGACACTCTTTTTATGTGTGAGATTGTCAGGTATAAAGCCATGTGTCTCATTATATGCCTATTTGTCACCTTCCTTCAGATCACTGCCACAAGTGATGCAGGTAAAGCCTCCCCTACTCTTAATTCTTTTAACTCACTGGTTTTGCAAGAATTTATAAAAGATGTGCCTGTAGATTCCTGTAAATCAGGCCAATTGCCACTACTGCCTCATTAGAAATAAACACATGGAAAAAAAATGTTTATGCTTCCTTTTAAAATAAAACTAATTTTTAAAAAAAGGCCTAAATAAAGACATTTCCTTTGTTATCATGCCATTTGGAAACAGAAATATATTTAATTGTGACTGATATATGCTTCTGCCCTTTTAAAAGTCAATGGACAAAGTTATATCTGTGCAAACTGAGGCTGGCGTTGGTACCTGGAATCCCAGCGAAGTCCAGCGAGCCAAGCCTCCTGTACCAGCAGCGCCAACAGATGTGCCGCAGTACAGTTTACGTTTTCCTCGATTGATTTTAAGTTAGACTGAGATTCTTTTGGCATCACATTAAACATATTCACAGAGCATTAATTTAATAACAAATTATCACAGAAATTTCTCATCTTTTAGCTGTTCCCTTATTTAGTGGTTGTATATTCTGTTTTGGTCTTGGTGGCCCAGGATGCACTATAAGGCTTCAGTTTTAGGGCTGCTGGATAGATACTGTAATCATTTGATTCCTGTGAAACCACTGGTTGTTTACTTACTGTGAAACTACTGATTCTCTAGCAAGCGTTTCCAATTTGTGGAAAAAAAAATTCATGGCCTGTTCAGTGTGTTAATACATGTATTGTCTTTGCTCTTTTTGCCAGTGCTGGGAATTTTTATGCATGTGGTAAAAAATACTGCTTTTGCTAATCTGCTCATTTTATACACATCGGCTTGGGGATGTATCAGTGTCAAACAGGACATGATAGTTTCAAAGATTGCTTAAAAGGTAAACCTGTGACATGACAAGTAATGTAAGAATGCCTGATCCAAAAGGGATCACTCTAGCAAGTGTGTGAATCCCTGCCACCCAGATTTCTGTCTCTGCATAGTGAGGGTTTGCACACAAGCTGGAAGGCAGCTAAGAGGATAATCCCATCTCTGTTGACAGCTTCATAGGTGCGGGTCCAACAGAAAGCAGCGCTATTGCTTTAGTGAGGCACTCCATCAACCTCAGAGGAGACTGGGGTACTGCTCGTGGAGGTTCTCCTCCTTTTTTGAATACTCTAGGCCCCCTTTACTGCGGTTTCAAAGAGAAAGGTGGGCAGGAGAGCTGCCCGGGGCTGGGCAGCCTTTTCTCATGCTGTGCTTCTTCCTTTGAGTTCAACGCTCCAGCTGGGCCAGCAGGGTTCATACTGCTGGTGAGCCTGGTGTTCAGCAAATAATCTAAGCAGAGATACCTGAACAATGGAGAAAATAGCTATGGGGATTTCCCAAGACATTTCTGTCTCAATTTTTAAAAGCTGAGCAACTTTCGATAGGTTTCATCATTTATTCAACTGTGAAGTGCAGTCAGCATTGAGTGTGAGCTTTGGGATTCCTTATTCCCCTTTTTCTGTCTGTCCACCCATCCATTCCTCCATTAAAAAACCACCACATAAAATTGGAAAAATTGAAAATCTGGGAAAAGTACTGAAATTGAAGCACTAAAAGCCTTTTTCTTTTTTTTTGTTTTAATTGTTTAAAGCACAAAAGCTGTTCTTTGAAAAATATCAGCTAGCAATACTGTCTCATGCACTTTGAAAGCCTTCAAACTGCAAAAACAGTAACCATGCATTAAGGAGTTAAGAGTTAATCTTGACCCATTGGCTAGGCAGTTTCAGTCTTTCAGTAATTATTAATTCTGTTTTCTCAGGATATGTCATTTCAGCTTTTCATCCTAGCCTGGTTTGTGCCATGTTGGTTTGCGCTGTCTTAAAAAACAAGAGGGAAAAAAAAAAAAAAGATTTCTTTCACTGTTACTGAATAAGTGAATGTTAGCGGGGGGATTGCTAAAGAGAGACTGTGCATACTGAGGTCATTGCTGTAGAGCTTTTTGTATTCTCCATTTGCTAGGGTTGTCTGTGCAGTATCTTTGACAAGGTGGTTGCATCGCCGCTTCATTACGGCCTCTTAAAGTGTATCCTGCAACATGAATGAGTCTTTTGCGAATATACACAGGCTGAGGGGGGTGAGGGGGAGTGAATTAATACATTATTACATAATTTTTAAGTCTCTAATCTCTTTCCTTTTTACGCAAGTTTAGTAATTTACAAAATCCCATTTGAGCTAAATCACGTTAGAAGGAGCCTAATAACAGCTTTAATTCTTGGTGTTAAATTGTATTTCATTTAAAAAGCAAAAGCACCACTAAAACATTATTAAATAACATTGTGATGCAACTGTTTGGAATTCACCATGCTCTTTCTCTGTACCATGTAATTGGTACCTGCTTGCAGAACTCCTACAACACAAAACAGATAATCAGAGCTCACAACATCAGTGTGTGGACATATCTGTATGTGTATATATCTAAGATCAGTATATATACATATTGTGGTGTATTACTGTTATAGTATAATCCTTTTAAAAGCAAGATTCTTTTCCCAGATGATCTCCTGCTAGCATTTATCATTTTTATTCTTTCAAAGATTGATGCTTTTTTCTATGATGTGCTATGTGGTACATGAGACTTTATGGATTTAACAGTTTTATTAATTTGAGAGGTTTCCTCTGCACAATAAAATGGCTCAGTATGACAAAGGAAGTATCATAAATGAATTGATTTGTCACCTATCAGAATGTAATCCAGCAGTGATTTCATTATTGTGGTTATTTCCCTTCAATTATCCGCAAACTTAAAATGCTGCATAACATCCCTGTATCAACTGGCAGAGGAAAAAATGCAAATGTGACTGGATTTCACAAATAACCTTCAGATTATTGGTGCTTCATATCAATTTTTATTCCTTAAGGCACAATCTTCCTTGAGATACACTAAATATTTATCTGAGTATTTTAAGTGAGCTTGGTCTCCCAGGAAAGCAACAGATAAGATGTCAAAAATTTTCAGTATTTGAACACGTAACACTGTTTTTATGGAGGGCTACATGCATCCAACATGATATGGTTTCTTGGTAAGACAGACTTCCTCATACCTATTACTAGTGGGATCATAAAAGAATTGTATAAAATAAAAACTGTTCTTAGCACTGTGATTGTTTAAAAGGATATAGCATGAGTTTTTCAGCATACATGACTGGGGGTTTCAAAGGAGTAAGCCTGCAGAAATGACATAAAATTGAGATGCTAAATTCTCCCAGGTGTCTTTGAAAGCCCCAGCCTAAAACTCTATGGCTTTATTCACATATTTACCCCTGAAATAGCTGTAGCTGTTTAAAAGTTATTCTCTTTTCTCCCATTGTAAAAAGGTAATTTAAGCAATCTTATTTTGTGCTGAGATGGACCTGAAACACTCATGTGATATGTTACCACAACCCAGCTATAGGGTGGTGATTTCCCGAACAGTGAATTTTTAAACTTTGAAATCAAGCGAGTATTGTGAGATGCGCTAAATTCCCTGGGATTCTGATTGCCTGAGAGTCTGGTGGGAAGTATGAGAAATGCTGTTGCTGGAGATGCTGTAGCTGATCTTTTTAAATTATGCCTTATTAAATGAAATTTCTACCTCTCTGCACTGAATGTTGTGCTTCACATAATATTAGTTAGTGGCACTCCTCTAGACTACTTGATTTTCTGGTGAAAACAAATCCCAGGAGTGGTCATCAGGATCTGTCACCTGTTTTGTATTGCAGTAGTGCCTGGAGGCTGGGGACCAGTTCTGCTGGGCACCTGCCCAACGATACACAAAGAGTTTGTGGCTTCTTGTATGAATATTGGAATGGGCATTAGATGAACACAGCTTTCAGACTGTTTAAAGAATTATGAAAATTTGTACCCAGAGGGACATCACGGGGCTACATTTTGAGTCCCTTTTATTAAATCTCACTCATTAGTGCATTAAGTTCCATTTAACCTGTTAGAGATCTATTAGCAAGACACCAAAATTTGATTTATGGTCTTTGGATACTTGAACATCTACCACATTCCCAGGTAAATCAATCCAATTGTTAATTATCTTCTAAGTTTAAAACCTCTACTTTTTGTTAGTCAGAATTATCCAGATTTCAGTTTCTAGATGCTACCTCCCTGTATACCTGTAATGCATACATATATACTTCAATCATTCTAGTATCTCTTTTGCAAATGCTTTCCAGTGATTTTCAGCATCCTTTTTGAAATGCAGATGCTGGGCCAACATGTCCAGCAGGTTGCCATACAGACTACACCAGTATTTCAATAGAAGGTAAATGGAAGTAGGTGGAGTTTACCCAATTCTCATCTGAGTAGTAGAGGAGGATTTATCCTGGTCACTTCTAGGTTTCTGCCTGTTTCTTTAATTCAGAGAGTCTAGGAAGTGTATTTTCTTCACTTTGCAAATGATTTATAAAATTAGTGGCAGGGGATGAGAAAATTATAAGATAATATCTCAGCAGAAGCCATGGTTAAACAGACACAATTACGACTTTTAAAATTGAATGGACAGAAACTGAACTAACTTCCAGTGGTCCCAAGCTGGAGCACTCGGTGCAGGGAGCATATTCCTAATGGTATACAGAGATTGAAATGCTGCAGGGGACCAGGGGAAATGGAGAGTTGCGTTTGTTCCTCCTGTTTGCTTTGCTGCCTTTCACCAGCTCTCTTAAACCTGAGAGCAAAGGAGTGTCACAGAAGGTAGTAAAGAAAAAGATTTATCCCAAATTATGATAACAGTTTATTGATACCCCACGTTTTAATCTTTAAAAGCATTGAACATAACTAAATAAAATATTTCAAGTAAGATATGAAAAAGAAAGTATGAGTGGTTCCTGGATTTGGTGTATTCTTTGTGGTTAAGAAACTGGATGTTATTATATAGAAGCACGGAGCTACCAGAGCATGGCACTACAAATAAAGCATTTTGTCAGACCACTGGAATACATGACTTTTGAAGTCAGAAAGACAGGTGTATTCATGTCATGTTATTCTTTCTTCCTGGGCTTTGCTTTTCTATGTGGTGACATCAAATTATTCATGTGCGCTAATTCTAGGTTTCATTCATGGGTTTGCAAGATGAAGAGAGAGAGAGACTCAAGCATGGGAAAAATGACTAAACCTGAAATAAATTCAAGGTGAACGAGTATTCCTGCTTTCTACCTTGACTGTGTTTCATTACCACTCTGACCCATAATCACTAATAAAGGTTTACAATATGTCTGGCCTTGAAATAGGCTAATATGTGCAAAGCATATCTTTCAAATTAATTCTGTGGCAAGAAATGCGTGTCTCCATTAGGCTGCGTTTGCGTGGGGGGAGGTTACAAACGTACCTGCAGTAGGCTAATATGTCTGAAAATTTACAACTAGTGAAAAAATAGGGAAAATGTGAAAGTGACTGGGATTTTTCTAGTAACCTCAAAATGAGTTCATAACCAAACATTCGAAATATTTGAAAAGGTTGACAATTATCTTCTGCTTAAATATTTCTATTTTTGCTATTAAGAGGACTTCTTTCTGGTCACTCATTTTGCTTCTAGTTATGTAATACAGTAGTATAGATACCCAATGGCGGAAAAGATTAAGATATATGCTGTATCTAAGTGATCATAGCAGATCAGGTCAGAATCAGCTAAGAACATACACCTCCTTTTTATCTTTTTTTCTGTTGTCTGTGATTTGCATGTTTTTCTTTTATGTTATACAGCAAAGAATTAAGTATTTTATGGAGAGAAAGAAAAAGGATCTTTTATTTCTGTCATCTAATATCCCTGAATTTACTTAATTTTCAAAATAAGACTAAGTGATGTGAATTTCATGAAGGCAAAACTGGGGAAAAAAGAAAAATTACATGAATTAGCTTTGTCAACATCTCAGCTAGAACAACATCTTATTGCTCCCCTTCAACTTAACTTTAGTATGCGTATCTTTGCAGAGAAACTATCTGAAAATATCAAAAGGAAGATCTGAAATGTAAAGTCCAAGTCGAGATAAGTTTTCATTATGAAGGATAATAGTAGCACACTGGTGTCTCATTGTTACAGGCCATCAAAAAACCACAAACGTGGAAAGAACAAACTTAATATTGATTCATCCTTTATTCACTCACAACAGCATCAGGATGTGGTTCTGACCTCACTTATGTCTCAATATTGCCAAATTAACTCGGCAAAATTGCACCAATTTTAAGCCACAGTGGGATCAAAATCCCACCTTCGATGTTTGTAACAGTAAATTCTAAGCAAAATCATTTCAAAGTACTTCATCCTCATCAATGTATTATTCTTTTCATTTGTTTGAATAGACATCTAACATGATCTTTTTTCACTTTTAAAAAGCAGTAAGATTGGCTTATTTTTTCTATTTGAGACACATTCTAGATCATACAAACGGGTAAAAGCAATAGAGACGAAAATAATGAAGAAAAACATCACTCCCTTTGAGATTGCATAATCAGTTGTGACGTTCTTTGGTATTCAAGATGTCCAGTTGCTGCCTATTGAATGCAAAGGCTGCTCCAAAGAAACTACAGGAAACACTGACCGGCCCTTTGATATGAGCTGCGAGTATCAAGAGAGCTGTTTGCCTATAAACATGTCATATTTCATTAGTACTTCTCCAGATCTTATGGAAATCCTGGTTCACATATTGGGAAGTGTCCAAGGTAAATTATCAGCTCTCTACAGAAAAGTATGGCCTGCAAAAAAGTCTTTTCTAGAAAAAGCAAAAACAAAATAAAACATCCCACTGTTTAATATATTAGATTTACATTGTTTCAGTGGGTAGGATTTTTTTTCATTAAGCAGCAAGTAGTACAACAGAACATTAAAACTTTTGAATATAGAAAGAAAGTCTTGTTCAACTGATTAAAAACTCTTTGAAGGGTGAGAATTAACCCAACCTCTGTTATGCTTTGAGAAACCCACAAGAATTCATTGTTGTTTAGACAATTATTCTATCACCCAATGACCCCTCCCCACCCAGGAATGGGAATCGGGGAAAAACAAGGAAACATAAGGGTTGAAATATAAACAGATTTAATAGCATAAGACTAAATAATTAACATTAATAATACTAAAGAACCAGTATTGATCCCAATACCAATATAAAATATACAAGGATTATACTCAGCCAATCGTATCGGTAGGAAGCCATGCACTCCCAGTAGTGGACAGCAAATGTCGGACACTGGGAGAGCTACGGCTTTGGGAGGAAGGGGAAGGGCTCAGGGGTCCGGCACCGGGGCAAGAAGTTCTCAGGATCGCAGCCATCATAGAAGAGAGAGAAATACTCAGCAAACTTTCTAATTTACATTGAATGTGACGCTCATGGTGTGAAATAACCCTGTTGGCCAGCTCGGGTCAAGTGCCCGGGTCTCGCTTCTCCTCAATCCCTGCACCTGGCGAGCTCGAAAACATTGCGACCTTGAAACGCACACACCATAGTTGGCTATAAAGTAAATATTTTCACAAATTCAGACACTAGTGGCCTTCCAAAAGTGTAGTTTTCCCAAGCATTAGAAGATAAATTTGTCCTGTGTCGCTCGAACCAGGACAACCTTCTATGGGAAAATTCTCCCTAAGTACTCAAATCAAATTTTTTTAAATTTCTGGGTATGTTTTGTGTAAATGCAGTTTGATTTAGATATCTCAGGAAACAAAATACACTGCTATTTACCTTCCCTCCAATAAGACATAGAAGTGGGTAATTATTATTTTTTTATTCTTAACCATATTGTCTTTGATGAAACTATGATTTCAGGATAACCCACCCCATTTGGAGAATTTATGTTGCACTTGCCAGAAGAATTTGGCCTTAAAAAATTCTGTGGATCAGTGCTAAAAAACAGAGATGGAAGGGATGAGAGTGGTGTTATTCCCTCCCTTATGATGAATACGCTACATAATGAGTTCCTGTCCCTGTTCTAGCTAGTGCTAAAGAAATACCTAGAATATCTTATAATGTGTGTGTTTGCATCTTTTCTTGTAGCTTAGAAAAGTGATTCAGATGTTTGCTCTGGTTTATGTAGATGCTGGCGTTTTTTGTACGTCTCCCAAATCGCAAAGTGACTTGACTACCAGATTATACAGGGAGTACCTGTCTTTCACTTCTTTTCTCATTAGACAAGTATTTAAGAAATCTCCCTATAGCATTGGACAGCTTGAAAAGAAAATGCTAACAGCAGTTAGAATATTTTATAATACATTATTTATAGTAGTCTTTTAAAAATGGACTTGTAAACTCAAGTCCTATTTAGAAATTCAGCTAATCTGGGTTTCCAGCATCTTTGACTCATTTTCTACTTTTACACACACTTGGAGTATTGAGTCTAAGAAGAATTAGAACCTCTTATTCCACCTCTGTCTTGTGACTGCAGCGTAAAATAGCCTTTCATTTTCATTTGTATTAATTACATCAGGAACGTCTTTAAGAAAGTAAAACAAATAATTTTTTTCACACAGAATTCTTTTGTGTCAAGTGAAAGCAAATTAGGTTTTTTAATGCAAATAAAAGAGTTCCTTTCTATTCAAAAGGAAACTTCGTTGTTATTTTTACTGGTCCATGAGATCAAACTGCAAACCGAGATGCTTGCACTGTGGCAGTTAGGGGACCACCCTTACCCGCACCCTGTGCGGTTCCCAGCACAGGGGCCAAGCGACCGGGTCGAGCCTGCACATATGAGTTCGGAACGTGTAGGGAAGGCCAGAGGTCAGCCAAAGTCATCATCACTGGGTGATAAACGTGCTCCTGAGCTGCAAGGCAGCCTGTGTTTGTCTATGATTCTTGTCACAATCTCATGGTAAATTTACCACTGGTAGATTATAGTTTTTGGTGTCCTCCACTGTACAGCGAGCAAGTGTCACTGCTGGCTCTCCTGTGAGGCGAAGGAGATAAGTGTCCATGATTAATGATGTGGACACTATCTAGCAGCAGGAGCCCATCAACCTGTGACAACTTTCTATTCCATGGGCATTAAACTCCTAAATGCTGTCACAGTCCCGCAATAGATTGTAACAGACAGCAGGGAGCAAGGAACGGGAAGGAGTTTCATAATCCTTTTCTTTTCCCTGAAGTAGATGAATTTTACTTGTAGTTAATTTTGCCTCCATTATTTTGTTAGACTCCGAAAAAAGTTTGGAAAAAGGTCAATGTCAGCTGTCTCCCAATCTATTTGGCAAATATCGATTCCCTTCTGGCTGTTCCTGTTGGAGTGTGATCATTATCATGCTTTCTGTTCCCTACTTTATGTGTTCACAAACACGATCAACAAAGGCCAGCGCTGCTGCTCTGGGATCAGGGTGTTCATTAACGTAATTGCGGCAAGAACATACAGTTTTGGTTGTTTGGCTGGGTTTGATAAAAACAGTGGCTAATTCTTTCTCTTCTAAAGTCTCAGAATTGGCAGATATTTTAAAAGACAGAATATTTTTTTTCCTTCTTTCTGCAGATGATCTTTTTAAATCAAACAGTGCTGGCAGAAAAAGAAAAGAGTAGAAACCACTTACAAAAAAAAATCTTGAGGTGTTCAAATACTTTGAACAAAATAATCAGAATTTGATCTGTAGTGATCACGCCCACAACTACGCAGCATGAGGAAGTGTAAGTAGAATAACCAAGTGACAATATTAAGAGGAGCCTGTCTGAGCTGTGTTGGAAATCAGGAGCTGCGAGGGGGCCGAGGCCTGGGGACCCCGTCCCCCCTCTGCCCACCCACTTATGGCAGAGCTGCTGCCGCTCCAGGGCCGCTGGAAAGGTTGGGTGGTGCCAGGTGAGCAAAGGCTCCTGTCTCTGAGCATCACCTGAGGAGAGAGACACACTGGAGGCAGGGCAGAAAAGACAAGGGGAGGTTTTAGCATTCAGCAGAAGTGGCTGATAGTGAAAGGGCAAGTCTGCCCTGCTCTGGGAAGGGACATGGGTCTCGGCTCTCTGAGCTCTCCTAGAGAACGGCAGCTAGGTCTTGAAGACACAAATGAACCTCAGTAAAGTGCCAGACACGTGCAGCAAAATCTACAACCCCTTCCTCCTGTTCTAAAAAGCACCGAGGCTGGGGGGATGCCGGCTGGCTCCAGGGAGCACTCCCTGCCCAGGACGCAGTTGTTTCTCCTCGTGGTGCTTTCTTTCACATGTGCCATCTTACATGTTTTATTTAGAATCCTACAGGTTATAGTCAGCAGTGCAATGTTCCCTGAGAAAGAGTTAATCTCAAAATAATAACTTCTCACAACTGTGCTTAACATATTTGTAGCTTTACTCACTAAGAGTGCAGCAACCTGAGGTTAGAAAGCTGAATTTTCTTTTAAGTCATTGTTGCTTTTTTCCTCATGCTCTACTTTTTTATTTATGTGGTACAGCTGTGGATGAGCACTGATATGGAGCATTATATTCTGTCTCAGGTGTGAAAAAACAGCTGCATGACTTATGAACATGTCATCTTCACTTGAGTACATTAATACATCCCATATGTTATTGATGTATGAAATGAATACTGATTGTAAAGAAGACACGTAATGAATAAAACAATTCAGGAAGATCCTAGCTGTAAAGTTTGCAAATAAATTTGTATATGTTTTTCCAAAAATCGGGCAACACAGTCATACCTGCTATTTTGATATTCCAGCTGTAGGAGTCAGATGAAAAGTTCAGATCCCCAGTTCCTGCATTTCACACAGGCTTATGTTCGGAGGTTTTCTACTGGTCTACCCCAGAATGTTCATTAAAGTACATCATAGCAGAGAGAGAGGAGAGAAGGAAAGAGATCACATTCCTTAGCTTGTCATGATTTTTCATACCTTCAGGAAAACAGTTTCAGAGATCCCAACGCTCCAAAACAACTCTTTGGGCAGGAGCATGGTATGACAGGCTCTGACTTTGTGAAGAAGTTAAGCACAGTATCTGACACGTCGCCTACCACAGAGATAAGTAGCACAGGGCCCCTTTGGGAGTTGCACCTGCCAGAAGCTGCCCCAGCCTCTAATCATTTCCTTGATATGTGAAAGGAAGTGTAAAAAAGAAAACTTTCTCCTGGTTTTGTGGCATCTCTGACTGGAAGAAACTGTTAGAGATATGTTCTCCAAGGCACTGAATCATTGTTTTGTACCCTGAGGCACTAATAACCCAAAAGACCCTGTACTTGTTCAAATACAATACGAATGAAAAAGCACATGCTTTTGCCACTGGAACGATCTTGTGTTTGTGTATATTAAAACCGAAACAGGATCCTTAGATGCTGAGAATTCAAGGAACTTTGTATATTCCCTGTTATTCAAGAAGTCTTTGACAAAAACAACTTCTCTTGGAGGTCTGAGCAGAGGGTCAAACTTGCTCCAGGGGAAATCCACAGTGACTGCAGTAATTATCTCACTGCTTCTGGAAGCAGGTATCATTGCTGGTTATTGCTATTTGGATGTATTAGCACAATAATAATATTGTACAAAATTTAGACGTGGTGAATTTTGAGTGTGCAGCACAGTGGATCCCTAACCCTATCTGGACCTTCTGGGGTTAGAGTCAGCAATAATTTTGTGGTAGTTTGGCAAGGAGGCATCCAGATTGGACTGTTACTGGTAACAAGAGTTCAGAAGGCTAAGAACTGTGGCCTGCCCACAACAGCTACCTTTATCAGCAAGAAAAGGGCTTTTAGGAACTTATTATAGCTGTAACATGTTAATTGCATCAACCACAAACCCTGGGTGACGGGTTCATTTGTTACAGAGGGCACAGAAATGGGATGTGAAGAGTGGTTCTCACAGCAAAGGCAGCCGGTATAAGAGAAGCGCTAGAAATCTGGAGGAAGAGACTGTATGAGGGTGTTAAGCCAGGAATTCCTTTGATTCTGTCTATCAAGTCCCAAAACAATGTATTTGAATTTCTAAAAATGCAGAAATGACGGGTGCTTTTGGGGGAGGGGATGAAGCAAAGGCGAGTTCTGTTCCTTCTGCCGCGGTGTAATTCCAGCATCCTTTCACAGCTGTAAATCTCCCTCAGAAAGCTTTGAAAGTCTTTTTGAGTGTTAAAAGCTTGGGTGGTCAAGGTCAGGTGAGTTCCTTCCTCCCTCTTTCCCCAGACAATGAATACTTTTAAGAGGCCTACCCTTCTAGTTAGGTTTCGTTATCTGCACTTTTTATATCCTTCTCCCTACAGGAAACAAAGAAGCACATACAGCCAGCTAGGGGCTCCGCTGCAGGACTGTATAATTCCTAACGCAGATTTAAAAGGGAAAAATCCTTCTTTTCTTTTCTTGCATATTCCCAGAAGACATGATCAATATCTAGCAAACCAATGTAGACGCAGATCCATTCACTCCTATATGTTACGATGCTATCTTCTGAGCCATACCTGAGAATATTATGTTGCATAAAAAACAAGCACGAACAAATAGCTTCCAAAAGAATAAAATACTCTGATCTTAAAATACTGGAAATCTTTCCTGGGCCGTATTCAGGTCCTGCTCCATTCAGATGCAGAAAATACTGCATGTGACAATTCTAATTTTTACTCATATGTGTAGAGTTTTGAATACCTGCTTTGATTTGTTGAACAATAACACACACTGTTGCAGGTAATAGGACACGTTAGGCATTTTGGCAGAGAGCAGCTTGAAAACACTGGCCTATTCCAACAGTGATTTTAAAGATACAGGATGATGTTCTGAAAGGAAATTATACCTTCCTTTCCATTGGTTACCATAAAAATGCTGCAGATAGCTGTATCTCTCAAAGATTATACTACAGCCTGCAGTATAAACATCATATTAATCCCTTTGATTTTTAAAATTCTTGTCTCTCTATTTTTGTTTTATATCAACAAAATTTCTGTACCTTTGCAGATGGAGGTCTGATTATTAGGACCCTTGCAGGTCAGGTCTTGAGATGCTTGTTCATATTATGAAATAGGACTAAGGTTTAAGCGCAATAATCTGCCATGCTGAATATGATTTTCTCTGATCTATGCTGACAGGTCAGTTACGGTCATCGTTATGTCAAGCCTAAATGCAACAAAATTTCATAACGAAGGCAAGTGCACAGATGGCGAGTTTTAGGAAACAGAGTGCACCATTTATGCTATGTCTAAGAAGAAGTATACTGTGGAACTGTGTCTACTGGACACGTAGAAGGAGATAGCAAAAGCTGTGAATGTTCAAACCATTTCTGCACTTTATAGTTAAATCCCCATTTAAGACAGAGGCTTTATTATCAGCAGACCTTTTTTAAGAGACGCCGTTCTTTCAGTGGGGTTTAAGCAGCAGGTGCATTTGTGACTGCAGTAGGTATCTTCAAAAGGATGAACTTCCAGAAACTGCATGGGTTTCTGGACCTCTCAGAAAAGACATCACAGCTTTTACAAGAGCTGGAACAGTGCCAGAACTACCTGTCTGCAGGATTAATTCTCAGCTCTACAGAGAGTCCTACCTTGTAAATCTAAACTGAATTAAGGACTGGATCTTAAATTCTTTTGGTTTCAGCAAGACTTTGGATCTAAATAACCATATATATGAGGATTTTAGTGTGGGATAATCTGACTTACTGAAAAATCTTGTCATTTATGGCACCATGCCAGTAACTGATCAAATCAAAGCCTTCAACTTCTTGCTGTAGATATATATATCTACAGAAAAGCCTTTTTTTCCTTCTTTTTCCCCTTCCAGGAAAGAATCCAGAATATTTACAATATAGATAGTGTTGTTTTTCCCTGTTCATTCTTTCATTTCTCAGATGTCAAGATACTTTCAACTGGGTCTTGATTTTTTCTTTATTTAAACCTATGAAGCTTTCCCTCTCTTACTAAGAGCTTAGCTTTTGTATGGGTTGTGATAGTCCAGACAAACATCTGTTTCTTAACATTATAAGCCAAATTTATCATTTGGGAAGACTAAATCTGGATTTCTGAACGCATGATGCTGGCACGGATGCATACCTACTGATCACAGAACTCCTCACTTAGGGTTTGTATTTGTAATGAAGTTAGAAGAATAGGGTCGCCATTTCCATAGTTGAAGTCCCCCATTGTATGGATGCCCGGCAGAAGATAAATTTGAATAGATCACTTTCAGCACCTCCTGAAAATTAAGTGCTTCCAGTGGAGAGCAAAAAACTAGAAGCTCCCAAATCAACATTTTGGGATGGGAGAAGGATGGTGAGTGAGGCAAAAGCATGGCATATATAAACGAGTAGGCTGGAAAAACTTGCTACATATTGTCCGTGTTTGTGTTTGCTCTTGTCTAAATTCAGGTCTTTCTTATAACCCAGCTGCACAAACACACCTGGCCAGGCACAATTCCCGCTATTCAGTTAGGTCTTATTACTTGTATTTATTAAAAACTGTGTATATTATTGTTCTAAATTTACTCTGGTTTTAAGTAGGACTGCTCATGGTAGCTATTCTGTGTCGTAAACAGTATTTTAGTGGGATTTAGTCCCAGGCTTAAAGTGACTCTGACAAAAAAAACCCATCTTCCTAAATCCAGATCAATACTACAATATGATCTGTTGGTATGATAACCATTCTGACTTGCCCAAAGCTTAGCCAGCCTCTTGGATTTGCTTGGTTTGACTCTGTGGCTGGTGCTACATGAAAAAGAAGTTACATGGCCAACATTCAGCTCGTTTCCAGCGTGGTGACCATGGCTTGAGTGCAACATCTGTCACGCACATAGAGTGGGGCCCAAGCTCCCACCTCCGAACTGGCTGAGAACCCTCTTTCCTCCTCGCTTGCTCTGCCTCACCCCTCAATCGCTGCTCTGCAGGTGCTGTCAGCCCAGTGTGGTCACAGCACTCACCTGCTGGGTCCCCACCACAAACTTTCCCACCAATTCCCATCTTTGATTTCACTGGGAAACTGCCAACATCCTAATGTATTGTCAGTTCATTTCTAATTACTATAGAGTATTTACAAGGGAATAGAGGCAGGTATTTCTGCTCTGGGTGCACAAAAACTATACAAAGCTTAAACCGTACAACAGGAAGGGAAATCCAGGTGCTCTCCTGATGGGAGGAAGAAATTCCAAATGCCAGCAAGGCTAATTGGGTGGAAGAAAATAATTATGGGGTTTACTTGAGATTTTCCCATTGTTTCTCATAATTATTTTTTATTTACTCCTGTGAACTATTGAGATGTTGAAGGCAAAACTTGAGTAATGTCCTTTTCTGTCATACCCAGCAAGACAGTAGGAAAAGATACCACATTTTTAGGATAAAGAATAACCACAGCAGCTCCTAAAGGCTGGTGTCAGGCTAGTAAGTGAACCACACGGTAAAAGCTCTGCTGCACTGGCAAAGACAAAGCTCATCCACTTTCTGGCATGTCTCTTACGCATGGGTCAGAGTGCAAATTCACCGCTTGTGTATTGACAGCTGAAAAACGGGCTGGCACTTGCGTAGGGTGAAAGCAAGCATGGAAATTCTAGGTATGAACTCTCAGAACATGCTAAAACCAAATGCCCAGTTGCAATAAAGCTGTAGATGGCCTAGGTGACCCTGGCCCTAGTGTTGTGGAAACAACGTTTAAACATGTCACGGAATACTTCTACCACTCCCTTTTCCACCCCACATTACTCTCCCTAGCTTCAAGTGAGAAATGTCACCAGCACCTCCAAGTGTAAAAAAAAAACCCTGCCTGTTTCTACCGCTGGCAGTTTCTTTAGTCTGCACAGACAAGGTACTTCTCTCTGAAAAATCATGCCGTAAATTGCACAGTCAGCTGTTGTGATTTTGTCCTTGCTGCCCATTTCCTCACTCCCTCTCTGCCGGAGAAGACTCCCCTTTTCTGAAGCAGTGTGAAGAAACTCCTCTATTTCTACTAGAAATAAGAAACGGTGAATCCTTTCGCTTTCTTCTATGGTTATTTAACAGCCTCCTTTAGCCAAAGTTTACTAAATAGCGATGCTATCTTTCCCACATCCAATTATTCAGAACTTTGGAAAGAGGCTGTTTCAGGAAATTTCTCCTGCTGCAGAGGAAGCCATGCATTCAGCATCCCTCGGAAGAATTGCAAACCCAAAAGATGCCTGCTTCGTCCAAGAACATGGCTGTCAGTTGAGTGAGTGCTCATAAACGGCATGTGCACGTGCAGACCCATGTTCTGAGACTCTTCAAGGGCTTAGGTTTTTCCATTGTAGCTGAAAACCTCCTCCACAAGGTTTATGTGCTATTTGTTTCTCTTCCTGTGCATTGGGTTGTGTCTAATAACACACCGGACTGATAAAAAGGGGAAAAGAGTAGATATCTGCATGACTCTTCATAAGTGACTAAGGTTTCCGGTGAGGGAAGGAATGGATCTGTGGCTCCTGGGAGAGACCATGGACCAGAGACACAGCCAGAGCCCTCACAGGTAGAGGCAGGAGTTACCTCCTCTGTGCCCAGACATAACTGCTTTTTGAGCACACTCCAAAGGAGCTCAGAGGCAGCAGGACCCGTGCCTGGCCTTTCCAACACAAGCTTAGGATTGATGAAATTTTCTGTTTCACTCCAATCTGGTCCTGGAGGCTTTGCTTCCTACTTCATTCTCTCATTTGAGTCTTTATATTTAGTACAACTAAGAATTTCTGGATTACTTTTCTCCTAACCATTACATAATTGTGGCTGCGCTTCTGCGACCTTTCTATGGCTTGTTACATTTTTTTATCTCTTTCTTTGCTAGATTCCTAGCTGGACAAATTGATTGTCTTTTTTGGAGTTATGTTTAAATGATATGTGTAATACTTGATTGAAAAATTATCTTCTGTAATTTTGAAGTTAGATTCAATGCCAGAAATAAGTGAATGCTATAATTCCCTTGTCCTTCAAAATGCAATTGGAAAATTGTATGAAATTCCTTCCTTGCTCACACTTGGAAGCTTCCAAAGAGGTGGTTTCATTTTCATGTTGATGAACTTTAGGAATGATACTTTGACCAAACGTTAAGTAATGGAGACGCTCTGGGTTAAAGTTAGTCAGTTGTCAAAATATTTTTTCCTTTCCATTCCACAAGACAGAAGCTTCTACTGCAACCACAATTTTAGATAGTTAACTTGTAGTCATGCTAAAAAATAAAATACAAAACAGAAGAGCTCCCTGAAGAATCTGCACTGGGTTTTAAACAAATGAGAGCCTGTTTTATCATTTTGTTTTGATGATAGGTGATTTCAAAGAAGGGACAAGAGTTCCCAGTAGAAAAGCCAGGCAAAACAGATGTATCTAATAAAGTTACTGAGTCTTTGCGATTTTTTTAAGCTGTTAATAATCCAAGATTCACAGCTCGTAAGTTTTTCAATTGTTTCTCTCTGTGATATTTGTGGTTTCTGCTGGATTGGTGTTTTAGTAAAAGGGATTTATGAAATTGTTTATGTTTCTTCATCTGAAAAAAAAACCCGTTCTCTTCAATTCTTTTTAAAACTGCTACCCATACATGCTAATCTAGAAAGGTCTGTTAGTCCTGAAAATTCCTATATTAAATTCTAAAAACTAAAATTTTTAAGAATATTTCATCCAAGTTTGATGTCTGTACTGAAACCAAAAGTCAGATGCACTTAATATGGTTATAGATTTCATAGTAAATGGCTTGCAAAGCTCTATTCTTAAACTTGGAGGGTTTAGAGCATATGTTTTTCAACCTGAGATGGGTTTTCTTTAATCTGGTGCTAAGGTGAAGTATCACACAATAGCATTAATGTTATGATTTACTGGAGCCCATTAAATCCAGTTCATGATCTTATGTATTTCCATTGCAGAAATGGGTGTCTAGTTTCCTTTGTAGCTCAGTTTTCAAGCATCTTGAAGTACTGACAAAGCTAAACTACTTGCATATTTTAAATACAGAAACTTTACAAACTTTAAATATAATTTTTTATTTATTTTCATGATTACTTTGCCTAGATTGAGGAATGAACTTTAAAATAAGGCTGGAAAAGAGCTGCCCTTAAGACAATAATAAAGTCTTTAGGTCAGTTGTTTACGTGTTGTGAAGAAACTTTCACTGACTATTTGGTAGTCTGTGATTTTTAACCTACTCCTTCAGGTTTGTCCATGAGAATTGAAGCAAAGTAAATTAAATAATCTGTGTGAAACTATAAAGCTAGCGAGAAGTGTTTTCATTTGCCATGATTAAATTTAAGTTCAAATAAGATACAAGGTGTGAAATGGATGTGTGATATTAGAGATTTTTTAAATACACTTTTGGGGCATTTATTTACAATGAAAGCATTTATGTGCATTGCAAAACCCTTGATACAAGGTCTGCAAAAGTGACCATTTAAGTCAGATCAGCATCTGTCCATCTCATCTGAAAATATGTGGTCAGAGGAGGGTCAGTATCCCCAGAAATTCTCATTACATGTTGATGAATGAAAGAACAATACAGCTAATGGACGAGTGTTGGAATTAACATCTGTGGTTTAGAACAAGTCAGAGCGATTCATCAGTGGAGCCAATTTCTTTGTTGAACATTTCCATATGTTAATAATAGGAGTAATAGGAAGACATATATTGTTATGTGTAAAAAGTAAAATAAAAAATAAATGGAATAACACTGAATTTATGCTTTTTTCTTCCCAAAGAATAATAATACTTCTTTGTATGGTTCGAAGGCAAAAATGTTTTTTATCAAATGATAGTTTTCTCTTGTGACTCACAAAGAGAAAGTATGGGGGCTGTTATGAAAAAGCTGAGGGCCTATTAAATTTACATTCATACCAATGTTAGCATTAAAGACTTTAGGACTCATTTCTCATTTGTTACAATGCAAATGTATACTGCACTTTACAAACACTTCAAGGCTGTTTTCTACTGCCAGAACTGTGAAAAGTGCCCAGAGGGTAAACAAGACCCAACCATTAGCCTGTAGCCAAAGCCTCCAGCCTCCAGTCTGGATTAGGACCATTGACAAAATGTCTGTAACAACTCCTTTGCAATGTATTTTTTAAAACTTCTATTACTATCAAACTGATAGGGAAAGAATGGCTGTTTGAGGGTTAGACATGAAAGTGCCAGTGCTTGCACCTCACTTCCCATATTTGTAGGTAACTTTCTAAATTTTTGAGAGAGTCCTAGCAGGCTTTCTCATATTCTGTTTTATTTTTCCACTGTACTTTCACTGATGGCTTGTACAAATGACCTATAAGCCGTTCAAGCCGGAATTGGTGGTTTGTGTCAGCAGGGTCTGACATTAGCTGTAAGTGCTGCGACTGAAGACAGCAGGCTTTGGTAATAAAAAACTGGAGAATTCTAAGTTTAACAATGAGGTGTGTCTAGGTCTACAAGAAATATACTTTCCATACAAAATATACTTTGCATTATTCTTGGATAGTGTTTTTATCCGTTAAACTCTCCTATGGCAGCAGAGTTCTCGAGTCCTGTTTTCCCATGTGTCACTTGGCTGTGTCCATCCATGATATTTGCAAGTCAGAATGAGCATAGACAGCTATCAGCGTGTGCTGGGCTTCCCTCCTTGGGAGAATTACAAAGAACAAAGGCAGACACTGACTTGCCAAACAATTTGCTCTTGATTCTGTACCCAACCCTAACAGCCTTTCTCTGGGGTTACCCGATACTTTGGGAAACACCCAGATTCAAAATCTCTTGTTCCAGAGAAGAGTTAGGCTGGAGAAGAGATCTCTAGTGTCTCTACAACTGGCCACTGAAGATGGCATTTCAGCACTTGTGGTTAGCAATGTTTGGTCATAGCAAGGATTAAAAGATTTAGAAAAACTACCCAATGCAAAAGGAAACAAAAGGGTTTGGGGGATTATTTATTTATTTGTTTGTTTGTTTAGGGTTTTCTTTTTTAGTAGATTTTCATTGAGAAATTAAAGGAATTAAAGAAAACAAAAAATTAGGGTTAAACATGCAGGTTTTACTTCAGCAGGTGCCTAAAGAAAACAAAACAATATCCCAGTACAAAAAGCACATGTTCATTTTACAGTCAAACCTCTTGAATAATAAAAGCCATAGAACTTGACCAAATAATTGCAGTGAGATATTCTGTAAATTCTCTGGTTCCTGCAAAGCCCTCAATATTGTGGAAGAAAGTAGCTGAAAACAGAGGACAACTCTGAGCCCTTCACATCTCGGAATAAACTCAGTTCCCACCTACTCTCCTACTCATTTCATCTTTCCCATGTGAGAGACAGAAGCCCCATCAGATGAGAATCGAACAGGGATGTAGTGAGTGAGGTAGCAAATGAGGAAAAGGGACTACATTCCTGTCATTTTCTGTTGCTATGAACCTTCTCTTCAAGGCGGCATCAGATGTGATGCAGCATATACCAGATAGGGCCCTTGTGAGAATAAAGGAATTGAATGTTGCAAAGTGGTGCAATGGGAGCCATATATAAATACTAAGATAAATACAGATTTGATAAATTACTAGCAAAGGCACTGGAGGGAACAATACAAGATGATGCAGTCAGGCTTCTTCATCTGTAACTCTCATGACCCTTAGAGAAGACATGGCTTTCCAGAGCTCTGCACCCGAGGCAAGATGTTTTAGTCATTTTATGAATAATTACCCCTTGAGACCTCTCAGATTCCAGGATAATAAAACGTAGCTGTAGGTCTTCAAGTGTGCTGATATACGGATGTCCATTTCAGAATACAAAAATATAAAATAGGTCCACATTTCTTAGCTCTGATTGCCAGGGCTAATGTGTCTAAGTGTACTGAGAAAACATGGTATCTGTACAAACTTGCCTTCTTGGCTGCACCTCATCCCCAGTACTGCGAGGATTTACTCCTAAGGCTTCCAGCACGACGGAAGGAGAGATGTGCAAGTCTTTCAGATGTGCACTGAAAAGAGCTCCTATAGAGCTGAGGATTTGTCCCAGCTGTCTGTGCTGAGCAGCTATTTGCTGTAGCTCTACGTATACCAGCACCTAAAAGCTAATTTAAAATAAAAAATTTCAAGCAACTAGTGAAATGACAATAGTCATTTTTGCTCCTGACATCCTTGTTTCTCAGAGCCGTTAAGCAAAGCGATAATTTGCTGCAGAGGAAGTATAGTAAATAGAATACATTTTTACAAGAATGTGTTTATTAAGGAATAGCTCTATAAGGATGCATAGATGCATGCACTCTCTGAGAAAACACTGTCTTATATGACTTCTCACAATGGTTCATATTCACGTCTTGTTACTCAGCGGCTTCTTAAAGGTCTTTTTTGTATCTTCTACAAGATGTTTTGTCTTGCATCACTTTGCCTGACAGAAATATTACTTACACTAAAATCCTTAATGTGAGATGCCCTATAAAGAAGTTGTTTCATTTAATAACTTTCATTGTATTAGTTCCCCCTAAAGTAATCACTTTGATGAGAACACACTCTGTGTTCCTTTATTTGATCTGGGAATAAAATTATCTTGTCTTTACTTCAGTATCTCCTTCTTATTTTTTCTAGAATACATAAACATGAAGCTGTCACTGCAGAGCAGGCACTGCCTCTCCCTGTTATAAACCTTTTGATTTCTGCGTTGAGAGAATTTTTCTGCACAATGATCCTTTTAGAATATGCTTGAAGCACTACATTTTCTCACTTTCCTGCTTCCCATGTAGATACATGAGTAATGACAGAGTTCCTGCTATCCCAATAGATTATATGTCCTACCACGTTTTCTGTCCTTCTCAGATTATTTATCATGAAGGAATTATTTAATCTATCAGGCACTAATTTTAGTATAATTGTTGTTATAGCGACCAAAGCCACAACTTGTGAGATCTGAGCCCTTTTATACTAGTAAAACATACTGCAGCCCTCTGTTCTATAAAGTCGTACTTAAAGCGCTTGACTTATGCTCTATTCACCTACATGGCCATCACAAGCTGACAAACCCTTGTTGTGCAGCCAGGCCCTCAGAGTTGTCTCTTGTACTTTGGTGAAGCCACAACTTCAGCTCTTCTGTAAGTCTTTTTAAGATGGAGACTTTGTTGCAAAATCTTTATGGTATGAGCTTTTCTTTTGAAGTGAGAAGACATTGAGGTAAGTCTACTTTCTCATTTTCATTGTTTAGGTAATTAATCTTTACCCAAATATTTGGGTTAATAAGTGCTAGGGGATGTTAACAATGATGATTGCGCACTGTTTTTTCAGGCCAAAGAAATAGCCATTGTAGTCAGCCTTAGGCCACACGTAACTTCACCACAACTTCCCTCACTGTAGAAGGAACATAGGCTGGAGAATAATGCCGATAACTTATATTACTACATGGGGTTTTTTATTATCATTTGGAGGATCAAACCTCAAAACTACTGACGCAAAATCTTGTCACCCCTCCAGATGGTTATGCTACTGCCTGCCATATTCACCAAGGGGCTGCAACATCCACTGTGTAAATATTGGAGATCCTGGCATAGAATGCGGTGGCTTCTTGGCAGTACTAGCCAAAAGACCACAAGTCAAAAAGAAAAAAAAAATCAAATCCAAAAACTGTGGAAGAAATGTGTCTATCAAAGACGAATTATTGTTATCTATTCTAGAGCACGGTGATATTGTTTTGAATCCCAGCTCAGTATTATATCCACTGGCCTCCATGTCTCTCTAACTGCAGACTTTCAAAAAAGCTGTAAACATGGATTACTGTTTGTGTACTATATACACTTAATGTACTAAACATCGACAAAATTCTCTATTAGAAAAATAGAAATTCCTGGGTTTATTTACTATAAAAGAGTCTATCAAATCATGAGATGTAAATGTTGCATGCTTTTAATTCTTTGGGAACATCAGTAAGAAACACCAATTTGCATGGTTTCTGAAAGTCCAAACTGGTGATCCATTTGAGGCACCACCAGGGTTTCGGGGTGTGTATTTAAGTGAAATATTACTGTTTGCAGATTTCTATCTAGCTTAGAAGACACCAAGCTTCTCTTTACAATGTGATATGTTGGTGACTGGCTAGTTCCAGGGGCTAATGAGGAGATATAAAATCACAGTGAACCTAGCGACCATTTCAAATCTAATCCAAGTAAGTATTGTTCATTTGATCTTTAATCTGATATCTAATCAAAGTAGGTGTTGTTCATTTAGTCTTTAATCTGGTAGCTATCTGATAAAGGCATAGGAGAAGTGAGTTGACCGTGTCACTGCAATTTGCCAGACAGTTGTAAGAAATCATCTTCCAAACTGATGTATTTATTTGGTAGCACCTGTGAAGAAGCTAGCAACTCAACAGGAGGAGAAATCTTGTCATCATTAGTCAAAGGACTGACACACTTAAAGGAAGAGAATAAATAAGCTGGGTGTTTTTCTGGTTTTCTTGCCTAAAGAGCAGCACTTCTTTGTTCAAATAACATCTGAGAGCTTAGTTAAGCAGTAGAAAGGAGGTGGCTTTACTGAGCAAAGAGAACTGCAGATGCTAGACATCATCAGAGAAGGTGGAAACAAATTTATCACCCATGTACAGAGCACCCGAGGCCAATTTCAAGCCCTGGGAAAAAACAAAATACCAGAGCCTCTAGCACCTCTGCCTCCCCCCAGTTTTCAAGGAATGCAGTGCAATTGCGAGGTTAAAAATAAGTGGGTCCTAAGACCAAGTTTTTCATTTATCGTAAAGAGACCATGTAATTTTATTTACCTCTAGCTGATTTTCATCACCATTGAGAGGATCACCGTCAGGAAACAGTCAAGCACGCTTCTCACCCCGTGTGAGACTTTGGTGTTTATTTCAGCTTGAATCTTTTGTTGCAGTAATTCGGAGACATGTGTGTCCATCCCCTTCTTAAAACTGGAAAAGGAGGATTCACGACTCAGTATGTTTCTCTGGTGCCTTAAGAGGCTTTCAGGACCGTGCCCTGTGCACTGCCAGGAGGGGTAGACCCTCTGTCCTGAGATTTGCTGCCCGAGCCCCACATGTTGTCACCAGACCCCCACCAAAGGCAGCCCCCCACTGCCCCACACCACACAGGGCGGCTTCACCCCAGCTGCAACATTTCCGAGGACTGAAAATACAGCTAAGCGTTGACAGCTCTCTTAGGCTTGTTAGCCCAAAATCATCCAAGTTTGGTGAGGGGAGGGCTGGCTTTTTTTTTTTTTTTTCCTTCCTCCCCTAATTCCCTTTAAATTAGACAAACTGTAAGTGGATTAATATAAACAAAGAGCAAGTAGTCTGTGTAGTATAAGAGTGAACATTATAGATTATGAGCTGAGGGACAGGGCTCAAAAGGCAGCAATACAGCAGCCAGTCAGAATCACCAACTAAATTTTTCTTTACTTACTTTAGGGTTTTTAGTGCCCTCTGGAAGGACATCAATAAGATTTAGACACAAGCATATCACTACTGTAATGAACACTGACAAAAAAATTGCGAAACTGGAACTGGAAATGTATTTGCAATACTCCTTCTTTGGGAATTACTACCATAATTACACCAGTTTAGAAAGCAATACCTTTGTAAGTGCTTTTACCCCATCACGTATCACACTAGGGATTATAGCATTTTAATGACCTTGGTGGCTAAATTGTACAACATCTATAATAGTGTGAAATCTAGGAGAATTTTTGGCCCCATTGAGGCCATAGACAATTTCCTACTGGCTTTGTTGGAGCCAGCAAAATCCATTCTAATTTTCCAGGTGTGACCGGTTCTAGTCACAAAAGGGGCTTATATTTTCCTCATACTCTTAACATATGAGTGAACCGATACTTTTCATATACGTAAACTACAAATACCCTGAATTTTATTTCACGAAAGATGTTATGACATGGAATACAGTGTTTCTTCATGAAACATGTACCTCTTAATAGCAGTTACTGAAAGGGTGATAGATACATCCCTATTCCTCCTGTCACCAAATAAAATGAAATTCATAGACCTGCTCTTAGCTAACGTGATACACGTTTTATGGCTAAATAAGGCCTTGAAAATGAAAATCTTCTGCCCTTCTTATGAGGTATATAGATCCAAATTAAATGAGCAAGTAACATTAAGGCACCTGCAAACCTTGAAAAGGGTGTATTGGCTTGTTCATTCTTCCTACAGATAATAAACTCACCCATCAAACATCTTCTAGAGAGCAAGCCAAGGAAAGCGAATGTTGCCCTGCCTTAGCTTCCTTTGTGTGTTTTCCATTTTCTGAAATGGGGAATATCTTCTGGACATAAGGCTATAAGAAATTGATAGATACCTTAGGATCAGTTTACACATGAAAGGCAATAATCAATCCCTGGCCACTCCATGAACCACCATTTAGTATGTTGTTCAATTTCAGAAGTAAATCAGAATAATTAGTTGAAAAATAAAAGGAGGTAAAAAAGCTCACTTTCCTTCAGCTTTCGGAAATATATGTTGTGTTAGAAAAGGTGTTAACTGACAACATGTTTTAACTGACATGGCGATAAATATGACCAAACCCCAATGTTTTCTCCAGTGTGCAAACTGCCTTTGCAAGAGCCTGGAGAGATTCCTGCTGGTCTCTGCAGGATTTGGCTTGAGCTCTTCTGCAGGAATTAGTTCATGCCGGTGGAAGTAAATAGGCCCTTGGGGATGCTGCTGCTGCAGCTGAGGTATTTATTTTTATAATAACTTGTTGGCTGGTGCAGAGATGGGAAGTCACAACCACAGCTCCTGTGTGCAAAACTCCACACCATTCACCCTTATCAGTTCGAGCCCCTTGCAAGGACGGAAACAGTAAGAGCCATGAACTTGGGGGCCGGGCTACCAAACACTTCCTGCACCCTGATGGCCATTTGCCATTCTTCTGGGAGCAGCTTCTGTCCCAGCACTCTGCAATGCCTGGTGGTGCCTCCCAGCAGGCAAAGCCGACCCCTTGGACCATGGGGTTATGTAGGCTAAGGGCATCAGAAGATCACGGGATTTTTCTGACTCATAACAGAGCAAATAAAATGCACTTCTTATGAAGGAGCCTCCCTCACTATTCACAATTTCCAGTGTTTGTTCACACCGTGTTAACATTCAACAATCCTTTCTCTAGCTTGGCTCCTAGGCACCTCCTGGCTAACAGAGCCCAGCACCGTTTGAGGAGCTCTTCTTCTAGCCTCCAAATTTGTCACCAAATTTCTCTGTTCTTACTTTCAAATCAGGTAGAAAATAGGAGGGAAGCAGCATTGTCTATCCACCACCTTGAAGAAAAAGAGAGCATACTGCTCAGTGACCACATTTCATTAGTCAAAGAAGAAACAAGGTTATTCTCCTTCCCTTGCCAGACTCTGGCACTTGAAGAAAACAGACATGAAAATAAGACTGAAAGGACCTTTGATAATGACATGGCACTTTCTCATCACGTGTGCTCTTTTATCAGCACTTACAGACATTTGAGCACAGAGTGAAGCCCTGTAGAATTGGCGGGTTTTCACATTTTTAGGAATTATTTTCGCACTTATTTCCTGTTTTCTAACCAGCAGGCCCAACCACATCCAGAACCTAGATAATAGTTGTGTTGGTATCTCTGCCAGCTTTGTTTAAAATCCCTTTTCTACTTTTTAAATGAGCTTGGAGCTCCACTTATTCCCCTTCTGATACATAACTTAAGCAAAACTTGACTTGAGGCCAACAATATCTAAAAAAGGAGACAGAAAGCTTGGGCAGAATAGGAAACAGGTAATTCTGCTGCTGTTGCAAGTGCTGGAACATAGACTTAGCATTTTCTAATAACTTTCTCCAGCTGCCAGTTACTTGTTCAAAATGAAACACATACACTGCAAGGGGAAGAAGGCTGATGTGTTTCTAAGTTAAAAGAAATGTTGTCAAACATCTGTGTGCCACCTGGTAGCCTTAACCAAAATTTTTCCCTCCTCCCAGCTGTCGCTTGCATCCGTTGGTTGCCACCTCCAGTCCAGTAGTGGTTGCATTTCAGTGGTTTTGCACCTATAGCATGATGCCAGAATCTGTAGGCTTCACTTCATTTTCACCGAGTCCAAACCCTCATTGGAATTCACCTGGGGAAGCAGTCAGAAAAAGTGACCGAGAGCCTCAAAACATAGTTTGGAGCATCAGAGTGTTCTGTGGTCCATCAGGAACCGAACCCCTTCTGCAGTATGCAGCTTCCATGGAAAATCATGAGCCCCCTGAACATCCACCCAGCCGAACAGGAAAGCCTATGTTAGTGTTGGACGGCTGTAACACCTCCACGGATTGCGCACAGAAAACATCAAAGGCCACTGAATCTCAGAGTCCTAGCTCCCTCTCCTGGCAGAGCACTGCAGTGGTAATAGAAACGGGGGCTGCGCGGGGTGCTCCCCCCGGCACGGGCACGCCTGACCTCCGAGCCGCAGCTCCGCTAGGAAGATGGGGAGGAACCGTGCCCTCAGCGAGCAGTGGCTCCTCGCCGCAAGGAGCCCAGTGGTAATAATGCAGCTACGGCTCTACCGGCAGATTAATACGGGATTAGCAAAGGCAAAATCTATTCTAGTGAAGAACATCTGCGACATAGCTTTAGCTGCATAAAAAATATGTACTTGAGCACAGATAAAACTTCATCGCTGCACATTATCTGCAGTCCTTAAGGCTGGGGGTAGTGCAATTTATTCTCTAATACTTTGATACCAGACTGACTCGTGCAACTGTGCCGTGATTCCTCTCCAACACCACAGCCACCTTCTGTTTGCTGTTGTCTGTAAACACTGAGCCCACAGAGTGCTTCCCCAGACTGTAACTTACTCCTTGAGAAACACTCATCTATCTGGCCAGATATGAACCTGTCACTGCGGCAGGTAACGTACAACACAGGAGCTCTCCTTGGTAATCTCCAGCCCTCCAGAAACATATGTTGCATTTCCATATGTGAAGGCACATCTTGTTGACCATACGTCCCGAGTAGCATCCACGGCATCCCTGCTTAGTGGTGGGTCCTTGGATGTGACATCTGCGGCACCAACAGAAGTGGAAGCACAACACCTGCCATCTTGGCCCAGGACTGAGCCAGGGTCCTTCAGAGAACAAGCTGGCTCCTACAGCAGCGAACGACAGCAGGGGCTCGCCCAAGGCAACACGCCACTGAGAGCAACCTGACCTGTAAGTGCTCTGCGGGCACAGCCCTGGGGCACTGCAGCACCCACCCCTTCCAGCCTCAGCGCCGGCATGTTGTGGTGGGACCCCAACTTGTCACCACTCCTGCTGTATAGAGGTTCACCCAGTTTGGCCATCTCAGCCACTGGCCATCAGCAACATACATCAGGCGTTTAGTTTTGTAACGTTTTGCTTCAGTTATTCTGCTTCCACACCAAGGGCGGCTGAAGTCAACTGAAAGCCTCCCTCGTAAGTGGGTGGGCTTGGACCACCAGGGACAGGGCCTGTTAGCATCAGACCTTCTCCATTCCTGCTGTTTCTGTGGAGAAAGTGGAAACGGGGTTTCCTGTACAAGTCAAAGAACAGCTCTCTTAGCTGTTTACAGTGGTGTTTTTTTAGAGGATTATTTGAGGGTATTTTCAATTTTGGGCAATGAGTTTATAGCTCTTGTTCATGAGGAGCAGGAGGCAGCTCACAGATGTGCATGCTGGTTTCTGTTGTGGTTGTGTTTTCTTTTAGGTTTCGCACCAGTGCAGTTTTCCCAAGGCGCGATGGTCTTTTGCAGGTCAGTGGCTTGCTTCAGGAGACGCCTCACTCTCCAGCACTGACTACAGCTCCTGCTTAAATGCTAAGGCCTTAAGTATGTTCTTACAGGTCTGTAAAGCAAAGATAAAGCTGCACAGAAGGCATTTAGTCAAGCCGAGGCTGTGGCTCATAAAACGTCTCATTATAAGTTAACCATCCTGGTTGTAGGAGACTTTCTGTGTATTAGTCAGAATTAAATTACTGTTTCTTCCTCAGGGAGAGAAAAGGAGATATTGAAGAAGAGAGAGAAAGACAAAGGGGAAACTATGCTTCTGGATACTGCAAAGATCTCTAAACTTCACTACAAGATTTTACCAGCGTGCTCGTTGATTTTATGTTAGGTATCGTAAGCAACTTATCTTTGCATTACTATAATTTTCTTACAGAAACAAAGGCCCCTCTCCTGCAAATGCTCACACATTTGTTTACTCAGCCCTCATTCTTGCACTCATCACCAGGCTGCAGTTGTATGCTGTCCTGCAAAGTGTTAGGTTATTAGTTGGTCAAAACTGACTTCAATTAAAATACTGTAAGAAAACGTAAGACTTTCTGTGACCTGAAAAACAAAGGTTTCATTTTCTTTCTTTACCTCTCTTCAGTATTTTGTCCCTAGCAGTTACTATGTTCCTGTGATAAAACCAAAGCTCAATATTAACGTACTATATTCTGGAATATCTCTCACAACCAATCATTAAGTGTTGGCACTTACTCCCAGCTTACATAGCATTACTAATGTTAACTGATCATATCTAGTTATGCTCGTTCAGTCTGTTTTTCAGACTGAGGTTATATTTTCAGACATCTGAATATCCTCATGATTTTCCATATAACACTCTCTTTTAATGTGATACCTACTTTTCTCAGTTCATACATGTTTTCTTAAAATATAGAAAGAATACTTATATACCTCAAGCTGCTTCCCCACAGTTCGGGATTTGGCCCCTTGTCTGACAGTCTGTTTTGTGGCACAGATAGCATTGAAAGAAGGGGACGTTACACCTACCGCACTTCTCATTTTTATTTATTTATTTTCATCTGCTCTCCAACCAGAGTAGGTAAGCAGTGTTATATTTGAGAAATTCAAATCTGTGGTCTCAGATGGAGAAAGGGAAGATTAGTCAGTAACGGCAAAATTTTCCAACAATGAAGAGGGCTGGATGAAGTGGTGGTGTCAGTCCTTCTGACCAGCAGCAATCCCAGGCTTGAGTTCCTCCTCTGAACCTCAAAATCTGCATTTCCCAAATGAACAGGCCCAGCGCGGGGCTTGCTCTCACCACCGTTATTCATATAAGAAGCCCTGTTCACATCACTGACTTACCGGTGTGGTTTACGTCAATACACGAGGTGGTTGATACGTGCTTTGTAGCCATGAGAACAGCAAGCAGTCAGTTCACTAAGCTTCGTAATGGATCTCAAAGGGATGTGGGAAAGTTCTCCGTCAGTCAGAGTCCTTAAAACAGAGGTGGCTCTCTCTCAGAAAGGGACAGTCCAATTCAGCTAGAAGCAGTTGGGGCTGATACAGAAATTGTAGGGTAAAATAATTGTATGGCTGCTTTTATGTAGTAGGCCAGATTAAATGCTGGTCTCTTTTAACCTCACATTTTTCTACATGAGGAGGGTGGTATGCATGCCCATAGGCTTACATGGTAGACTGTAACTGGGTATTAACTCCTTTTTTTTCTTATTTTGCAGAGCTGTGCATCTCTGGGTAGAGCGGTCATTCTGCTTCCCAAGTACCTGTTCAGGAAGAGATTTTGAAAAACGTAGTTTCATGTAAAAAAATTCAGTCTTTTGCTTCTAGCAGCAGTTGGAGAGCACTGCCTACACCCTGGCCAGTTTGGCCACACAGCTTGCTAGGTAAGGAAAGGCTAGCACACATACTGGTGCCAGGAATATTGCTACTGATTGTGCTCACTGAACCATGTTATATCAGCTGCAGCCATTTCAGAGGAGCATGTCCAAGACAAGTTATAGCTAACAAGGCTCTATTTGAGGAAAAAAATGAGACCAGAGTGAGATTTATGATGGTTTCAAGTACAGAGTAAGCAGTATGAACAGATGAGCCCTGAAGAATGGTAAAATGCTCTTTACAGACAAATATTTTCAGTGGGGGGAAAAGAAAAAAAAATCAGAAAATAAGAGAATAAACTGTAACAAACACTTTTTCTAAGTCGAGTCTTTCTGCGTTTCCCATGGGATTCAGTTGAATGGGGGAAGATTTAAAAAAAGGAAGAGCAGAAACTGCTTGCAGCACAGAACAAACCTTGAGTGCCAAGAACATGTTCCAGATTTTTTTAAAGATGCCTGGCTCTTATCTGAGCCCTGATTCATCACAGTTTACTCCCAGAATTATTCAGAATTCAAGGACCTTGCTCCTATGGGGTTAATGAGTTACGTTCAGCGTTAAAAACCATGACACAAATAGCTGTTTAATTATTCAGTCCAGACTGGGTTTAGTGGTTAATGGAAATAAAAACAGCAACAGCAACAATTACAGTGTTTTACATTTCATAGGTGAAATGATTTTTTCTTTTAACTGCATAATCCAGGATGGTGCAGAGGGAGGAGGGGCCCATATAAAGGAGGGGTTGTTCTGGTTGTGACACAAAAGATTAGCATGCCCATGACTGAAGAGGAGGAAAAGGAAAACACCGCCATAAAAGTGACAGTAGAAGTGAAGAATTGTGGTGAATGTGTAATGCACCACCAAAAAAATGCAGGAGAAAATATACCAAACTGAAAGTCTTATCATATCTATCCTGCTATTCCAAAGCAGGAATTAATTTGAAAGGAAGAAGCTGCTGTTCTCTCTGGCTCACATCACTTGTTCATAAACACAGGCAAGAAAAACGCTAAAGTGATACAATTACCATAATTACTATCTTTGTTCAAAAAATGTGGTGGTGGTTTTCCACCCTGAATTTTGTTCAGGCAGCTGTTGTGGCTAATACCAGTCGGGAGCTAATGGCACATACTGCAGCTACTCCAGGAACACAGGAAATCTCGTGCTTCGAATGCACCAGCCACTCAGGATGTCAAAGCATATCAAAAACACAGGAACACCTAGAGGTATTAGCCAGTGTTCCTGCTGCAAGAAATTTGTGTGCAGATAACCAAAGATAGAGTGTCAAACCAATCTTAGCAAATGTAGGCCACTCCGATAGCAGACAAAACCGATTTAGAATCAATGGGTCTCAATGTAGGGTTTCTGCAAAGGGTCAGACTTAGCATTTAATTAATTGAGCCCTGTTTTGAAAGCATGCTGTTATAGCAGGGTGGAAATAGGCAGGCCAAAAAAATAAACAGGATCATTTTAAGCCCGAATCATCACCAAATGCAACACTGCTGTGTAAAGGGGATATCAAATCAGGGTAATCATTCCTGAGCCCCATCAGCTTCCAGTCTTGTGGTGGCTGCCTAGGGGGTGGGCTACAGACAGAGCTCTGCCGGGTGGAGGAGGATGTAAGGCCCTGGTTAAACAGGTATCCCTTTGGGTTTGGGTAAGGCTGAAAGCAAAGCGGCTAAATGACTTGCTCAGTTGATGAAAACTAGCAGCCCTGGTCACTAGCCTCTTGCCTTCTCTGATTTGCTATGGTAACTGGCCTGCCTCAGTAGAAGGGGGCGGGGGGTAAGCCAAAACATTTTTTAACTTCTTTTTCTAACTTTAAAAAAAAAAAATATCTTTCTCCTGTGAAGTACGCAAGCCAGAGCTATTTGAAAGACTAAGTTTGGTTTCAAGTCCTGATTCACCTCCAGTTTTCTATTCCTTCCTCCTGTTCCCCTCCCATTATATCATTGAAAAAGAGGGGAGCAAAAAGTAAAGAGTAATGGAAAGAATGCTAAAATAACCATATACTATTTTTAATCTTTTTTTCTAAACATTTGGAAAAGTTGGGATTATTTCTTGAAATTTTTCAAAACAAAGGAAAACATTTGGGCTGTATGTGTTGCTTTTTTTTCACTATGGTATTTCATACTGCTCACTGATCAGATGAAGGTTAGTATTTGGATAACTTAAGAATAAAAGGATAGCAGTGTGTTCCTTGTAGAATTAACAAAAAGGCTACACTGTCACTCTTGTAATGCAGGAAAGCTAGAGTGTGATCACTTGGTGTTTGGCACAGAAGATAAAGCGTTACTGCCTGCATGCCACTAGAAGTAAGGGATTGTTCTGCAAGTGACAGTGGAGGAAAGGGAGTTTTGTGCTTGTGTCAGAGAAGGACAAGGATTACTGTGCAAATGATGCTCAAGGAAAAGGATTAAACTGCATATGACACGGAGAAGAGAGGTCATTGTACATACGTCACAGAAGGAGCTGGGTAGCACGACACAGGGCAGAAAGGATTCTCTGCAAGTCAGAAAGAAAATGAAAAAGAGAAGAAGGACTGCAATTGTCCAAGTGTGGCTGGAAGACAAGGTTTCTTATGGGCAAATTTAAGCAAAGAAAGAAATAGCTGTATTCCTAAGTAAAGAAGTACAGCTTATTCTACAACCGAGCACCTGAATTACTCAGGCAAAACAGGGCACCGTGCCACTCATTAGTTTAAGGGAATACACCATTTTCACAAATACTTCGAGTGATAACTGAATAATGGTATCTTGGAAAGATACTTAGTCATCTTGACCTCAACTTCCCTACAGAAAAAGAGTTGGCTCACTCTTAGATTTTTTTTTTTTTTTCCTTATCCCTCTAATGAAAAGTGAGTGCCTCACAAATCACCATATCCTTCTCAAGAAATACAAATATTTTTCCCAGAGATGCAACGTAAACGAGAGGTGGGACTGGGTGCAACATGCAAGCACTGCAGGTCTGCTGAGTGTCCAGTGCTTTTCTTCTTAGCTAGGAATTCCAGTCTCCCAGCTCTAAGATAGATGGTTCATATCTATATATGAAGAGAGTGCAAGCCTAGGCAGAAGATTTTTTTGTTGTTCCCTTAAAAAAAAAAAAAAAATTAAAAATACCCTACTCCATAAGAAAAATATTTATGAAACAGAAGGTTTTGACTTTCCTTACGACACCAGGGAGAAGTATTTCAGACACTGTCTCTGTCCAGGTAGAGATTTCTATTTCTACATTGCAGCAGCCACCAAATCCCCACTTTGGCTGCGCTTTTGTAAGACACTATAGGCAACGGCACGTGTTTGCGTTAGGGCTGGGCTGTACTGCATTGGTTTTTTTGTCACAAGAAAGGAAATAAACGTGTGAAAATAGAAATTATTTCTACCTCTATTATGCCAATTTCTGGTTCAAGACTTCCCAGTTATTTGGGGATTTGTTTGTTTTCACACGATGATCCTGACATCCAGTTACTCATCACATGTCACTCTCAAACACAGTGCAACACTTTGTACCAGGAACTGCATTTCAGAGAAGGTGAAGCCGGGGTCAGACGCATTCCTGCTAATTGTACCGATTGCAGGAGAGTTATTCCGTGATTGAATTAGCTCTCTGATGTTAAAGGGGGTAGCTGCTAATTGCTTTTAAGGAGGACCCAGAAAAATGACTGTAACTCCCTGCCCAAGCCCGCTGGGCGCATGCGCCCGTGCACACATGCAAGATAAGCGCTGCTAATCTTTTGGGGGAGTGTGGTATGTGAGGAGGATGTGCAGGTCAAACTATGCGAGGGCTTGGAGGGGAGACGCAAACAACCAGTGGTGGAAAACGGATTTCTGCATGTTCGTTCATTTTGTACTGTTGGTACGGACTGCGTGGAAGAAACCTACTATATTGAGCTGATTTCTTCAAAGCTGCCAGCAGCGCAGTGGCGTGGCCACCGGCTCATTTCTGCAGTGGTTCTACAATGCTCTGACCGTGCTCAGTCTCCACAAAGCCTACATCTACTATTACCATGATCCCACCAGGCAGCATATAGGTTTCCTTCCTGATATGACTTTTTGTTATAATTTTCCTGTTTATCCAATCTGTAATCTCTCTTTGTGTTGAAAATTTCACAGGTAGCACAAGGAGAGCCACACAAGCTCTAGTTTGTGCAGAATATTATGGAGCAGTCCTGGCTCATTAATGTGCAATGTCACAAGGACAACCAAACTCTGCCCCTCCACTATAATTTATGATTCGATATGTCGGAGTGAGCTTCAATTCATGATCCTGTTGTAATTATTTCCTTTTTTCCACTTTTGCTCCCCAAACCTTGCCTACTCAGAGGTCCAAGTTCTGAAAATTGCCCAGAACAGTATCTTGTTTTGTAAATACTTCTGTTGGCTGAGTCACCCCGTACCTTATTGCTGAGAAGAGTGCCGCCCTGCAGAGGAAGGGGAATTGCCTGGGGTTTGGGAAGGTTTGATAGCTTCCTACATGAGGAAGTGTATGGGGAAGATCTAGGAGGATGTCTCTGCTGAATTTCTGTGCGCTTGGGCTGAAATTTATGAACTAAGAAAGTAGACAGCAATTTGTAACAACCTGAGACTACTTGGTTTGCAGAGCTCTTACTAGTGGCTACCTTAGGAGATGGAGAAAGCTACAGCCTATCTTGGTTTAAGAATTATTTTATCCTTGCAGGGAAAAAAACAGAGGCTGTAAATAAGATTTCAGCTGACAAAAGTTGTGTTCTGAGTTCTCTGGGAGGATGTAGCAAAGCTGTCAGACTGACTGTCTGTATTGAGCTCCATCTGACATTTTCCTTTGCCTGCTGTTTCTTACCACTGGGTGCAGGCTCCCATTTGAAGCTCTTGGCTTTTGAAAGGGTGCAACTCCTAATGCTGAGGTAGACTGCTGCAAGTCCACTGCTTTCAATATGCCTTTGCTGAATGAGACCATGAGGGAGGGAGGAAATTGTCCAGACAACTGAAGTTTAGCAGGTCTGGTTCACTGCTCAGTAAAGTCAATGGGAGACTTTCCATTGGCCTCAAAAGGAAGGGAACAGGGCATAAGGACCAATGTGAGTAATGTAATTCTCTTGTATGCAAAGGAAAAGATAAAGTAACGCCAGCTAAGAATCGGATTCTGAATGCCACAGGTCAAATTTGAAACATACTTGTAACAGGTAAAGGTTACCTGAAAGTGACTTAATTAAGATAGGCTTCAAAAACTCTTACAAAGGCTCTGCAGAATATCCACAATGCCATGTGCAGCCATTCCCCCATCCCAGTCTGTGACCTGGGCTCAGGCTTCAGTACGCATTTCCCAGGAGGCAGGCAGTGACTGTGGAGAAAGTTTTGCACTGGAATCACGAAAAACTTGAAGTTTTGACCTCCAGCTTGTCTAGTTTAGAATGAATTGATGTTGACTTGAACCTGGTATCTATAAGCAAAATCAACGTAGTCCTCTCGAATGAAAAATGTGGCCACCAACAGCATGCAAACAGCATCAATGCTGCGTTACAAGCAGAGTGATAAACTATCTGACGCGATGTTTCTGGTGCCACTGCAAGGCATCCGTGACTGGGGAAAAGTGGTTGGCACTGGCCCCGTGGAAGCTGTGGTCTGAGGATGGGAATCATTTAGCTTATCATTAGGTCCACCCTTTACCAATGCTTCTTCCCCGGGCAGAAACAGCAAAGGCTAGCAGCAGTATGGCTGTTTTTCTGTTAGGTAAACACCTAAAGAGGTGTGTTTGCTTGCAAAGGAACCAAGCATGACCTAATTAAAGGTGGTCTGGTGGCACAAAGCTCTTCCCTGATTTTGCTCTTCCCACAGGCTGATATTTTGCAACCCAAGGCTTCAGTTCAGACCCACTGCTCAGAAAGACATTTGAAAGCAAGGCAGAGGGAAATAATTTTCTTATTAACTTACCTGTGTTGTGAGGGATTCTGTGTTCTCTGTTAAAGATGATGAAATTGCTAACCCCAACAGCTCCCTGCCCTTCATTTAGGGATTAGTGACTTCATCAACACAAGCAGAACAAACACAGAGCGCTGAACTTAGATCTTGGCAAGTTCAAAGCCTCGCAGTCCAAGACGAGAAAGCAAGGAAACGCTCACAGCAGTGACAGTGTTTGAGCCTTCTAACAAACGAAGGGACCTACAAGCTAATGATAAAGGCTTGGGAGCCAATTGGCGAAGCCCATCCCTGGTGTAAACCTGGTATTCTTCCAATTCAAACAACAGAAAAGGGGCAAACTAGAAAAATCCTTGGTAGCAAATGTGATTAGATGAAGCAAACAGTAAAGACTCCCCTGTAACTGCAGTCCATCACGCAATTAGTTTCTTAACAGCTTCACCATTCAGATGGCCTCTTGCCTGGCCCAGTGCCACGCCGGCCAGATAAATCAGCTTTACATACACAACCGTCAGTCAGAGCCGCAGCTCCAGACCTCCGAAACTAAACTGGAAGGATCAGTTGAAAGGGAGAAGGAAGAGAGGCCTGAACAGGTGGGTGGAAACAGGGCAACGAGGGAAGGAGGATGTAGCCAAATAGCAGTGGGCTAATACTTGGAGGTATCCAAGAGCCCCTACAGAACAGAAGAGCTTGCCAAAAGCAGTTTGTAAGCAAAGGCCCGCACATCTCTGGCCCTGTCGTTGAGATTAAATGGGATCATTGGGAATAATGGTGAAGTGGAATGCATAATTAACTAGAGAAATCAATGAACCCAAAGGATTGGCAGGGGGCAAATTATTAAGATGCAGCTGCTGCTGCCCCTACTCGGCAATGCTTCAGACTGCCGGCATCGCGAGCGGGTCTGGTGCGTGGCGCACCGCAGAAAAGCAGAGCTGACTTTTGTGATTGCTGGTTTGGACATGGAAGTGTTGTGAAGGGAACAGCGAGCCGGCTGCTCTGCTCACGTGAAAGCTGCCATCTTCAAAAACGAGAGCCATCGCTAGGAAAGAAAGCGATCACTCAGCAGTGGGGCAAACTCGAAACTATCAGGCTCTAGTATTAGTCACAAATGGGCATGGTCACAACACTCAGCCACATTGGGCTCTTAAATAAAGTAGGATATAATAAAAATCTGGATTTTGGTTGTTTTGTCGTTTTTTTTTTTCCCCTACAGCAGTGTTGGTTTTGGAAGCTGGCTGAAAATTATTTGACAGAATCCTTTTTGCCTGTAAACATTATTTTGTCAAAAAAATTTACCACTGCGTATGTCAATCATAGGGGAAAAAAAATCATAGTAGAGATTTTCCTGAAATGTTTTTGGGGTTTATATCAATATTGTCACCTCAGTGTTTGTTTTCTCTCATGTGATTTTAGAAAGCGTAGAGCAGAAAAGTGAAAATAAAAATAGGCATCTAACTTGTGACTGAATCAAAGCAACCAATGCCAACGTTTCGTTACAGCAGGCACTGCCACTTCATTTTCTTTTGGCTTTATTATCTATTGAAATAAAAAAAAATTATTATTTCTGGACAACTCTGTTACTTAGTGCTTAGGTAACTCTAGGAAAATATCCCCTGACTTCACACAAGCAGATTTAAAATGGGGGCCAGATTATTTCAGGTGCTTACAGACACGGAAGCAGAGTTGATGTTTTCTGTAACATATGTAAGAGTTAACTGACAAAAACATGAAATTTTGCATTAAGTAACCTTGTAAGTCTGGTTTGTGGTTGTGGGATTTGGGGTGGAGCAGGGGGAGATACGAAAATTAACCAATAAAATGCTTCACAAAAATAGCATGTTGATCTGAAACAAGAAAATAGGTTATTTAAATTCTTTGGAAAAGCTTGACTATGTAACATGCCTCATAGCTCCCCTAGAACACTGTGGAAAGGAAGGAATTTTCTTGCAACAACATTTTGGGATTAGCCAAGCTATTTTGCCCAAGGCATGATTTAAGGTACTTTCTTATTTAACAGAGTTTGTGTTACTGTTTGCATAAGAAATCCTACCCCACAACTATTTCTAGCGTAATACCACTGAAGTCAGCGAGTTTACACCAAGGATGAATTTGCCCTCATCCTGTTTTTTTCACTTTATTTATTTGCCTTGGAAACCAGAATTACCTACAATTAGTTATTTATCAGGTCTAAACATTTGGCACCACTTTGAAAAAGCATTAAAAGCTGATTGCAAGTGTTCCTGCTCAAGTTGATACCTGTCAACCCAAAGCAGCGCAACAGTCATGATAATTTCAATTGATACTGCTAGATGAAATGATCTGGCCTGCAAATCAGCTGAATTAAAAAGTAGCATTTGCATATTAATACCTAATTTCTTCACTTGAATCCTTGCAGTGCAACTACCATTGACTCACAATCCAGATCCTGAAGTACTTCTGGTAATACAAAGACTTTGTAGGCTGTATTTGGCTTCTGTGGAAATGGCTTGTGGCTTTCTGAAGGCAAGACATTCACCCTATCCTGTGGCAATTTGTGTTTCTTTTTCTAAAACAGAGAGGTATTTTTTTTAACAAGTGAAAGAGAAAAGATATTTGTTTACAAATAAATCTAGAGACTTACAAAGATACTTTTCAATATTGCTAAGATGCTACTAAACTCATCTGTCATCAATCTAAAGATATTTTAAAACATGTTTCATGTACTAGAAGAAATGGGCGTATCCTTTAAAATTGAGAAAGTGTTCTGTATAACACTGGTGATTTTCAAATTGTAGCTGATAAAAATATAGTTGTAAATAATTTTTAAATACTTGACTGTATTTATGTTCTTACTTTTAATTATAAATTCCCACATTTTGACATGTTCTGACCGACAATACCGATATTGAATCCACAGGGAGTTAGGACACTTCACAACAGTCCCGACCCAGAATCCATCAAGCCCCATTATTTTAATTTTTTTTTTCCCTGTATGTGTGTACCTAGATGGCAAAGATATTCATCACAAGAACCAACCACGTAGACTGAGATTTCAGTCTTATTTACAATAATATAAATCAAAGTAACCTCACTGAGGCCAAGGGAGTTTTTCTGGATTTATGCTCGTCGGTGTAACAAATATAAAACACGAATTAGTGTCAGTTAGGACATTGTTTGATTATTTTTCACTGAAAACATGATGGAAGTTTTTTCATTTGCAATAAAAAAAAAATTTTTACTCTTTTTACATGCACTTCAGTGACACGTATATTAAATTTTGAACAGAATTCCCATTTTCTATGGAAAAAACGGAATTTTGTATTTTTACAAATAATTCCGTGTACCTGAAAGTTTTCTTTAGGAACACTGTTCCGATGGAAACTTTCTGACCTGCTGTAAACCTAACTCATAATTCCTACAAATTAGATGCAGCTCAGCAGATGCTCAGGAAAGAGCAAGCCAGTGAGCAAGCACACATGCATCTCCACGTGGTTACACTTGAGGTTCTTGGTGTAGAAGACAGGAAGGATGGGACCGTAGCTAAGGTGGTATGAGAACTATGAAAGTAATTGGGTTTTAATTCAGAAGTGCACTTAGGTTTTGTCTCAAGGAAAAAAAAAGAACATACTAAATTTCATTTCAGATGAAATAGAACAGTACTATTTCAATGGAAACATTCCCAAGCATCCCTTACCCTGGCTGTTGTGAAGTTTAGCTCCTTTTTAAATGGAAAATGAAAATCTTTAATGTTAGAAAATGTTGAACTACATAGCTGTAACCATCCATGAAGTTTGAATTTAATTTTGTAGGTCTGAAGCCACTTTTCACAGTGAATAAACTGGTTGCATGAGAAAAAAATCTGAATCTGAGGAAGACTGGGAAACCTCAGATGAGGATTGGGCTCTCTCTGTGACTGAGGATAAGTCACCCAGGCCAGACCTTCACAGGTATCCGGCTCCCAGAAAAGCAGTATTTTGAAGATTTCAGCCACAGTATCCCTGTATTAATTCTATAATTTTATCAGTGGCTAAATATATGAAGGACCAGCTGAATTAAAGTATCTGCGTGAATCTAAAGAGCAAGGCCCCAGCCTGGTGCAGGGCTTTCTTCACTGGGAGCAGTGCAGGCAACCCCTGGCAGTGTTTCAATGTAGACAAACCCCACCTCTTTCTTTCCCCCAAAATGTAGGATTTCCTACAGAATATCACCACCACCACCCCCATTTTCACAGAATCATATAATCAATCATAGAATGGTTTGGGTTGGAAGGGACCTTAAAGATCATCTAGTTCCAGCCCCCCCCTGCCCTGGGCACGGACACCTTCCACAAGACCGGGTTACTCAAAGCCCCATCCAACTTGGCCTTGAACAACCTCCAGGGATGGGGCATCCACAGCTTCCCTGGACAACCTGTTCCAGGGTCTCACTACCCTCACAGTAAAGAATTTCTTCCTAATATCTCATCTAAATCTATCCTCTTTCTACTTCCCGTGTCATATCTAATTCCCCTCCTGTTTTCTAGATGCGTGGACCAACGCCACACGGTGTTGAACCCTTCAGTCCTTGGTAGCCTCGCTGTGTGCGCTGCCAAGGCCAGTGGTTGGGCAGTGCTGCCCAGGACGGGCCGCTGCCTGTTGAGGGAGACGGACGGGCTCCGCTCCCGCTCTGCCCAGCTGCCTCGGAGGGCTCCCAGCTCGCTGCAGCACCGGGGTGCCGGGAAACAACCAGAGCTGCTGAGTTTCAGCCGTTGATCCCCTCCTCTCCCTCCTTCCTTCTCTTTCTCCTTCTTCCTGTCCCGCCTTGCCCGAGGGGTCACTTGGCTGCCTTGCTGTGGGCAGGCTTTGATCCGCAGCTCCTGGTGCAGGAGGGAGAGGTGGAAGCAGTGAGAGGTGCAGGCTCGTTTGGGTTTACAGCATGAATGAAAGTTGTTACAATAAAGATAAATAAATAATAAAAAATTAAGTGGCTGTAGCTGCTGTCGGAGCCATTCCACAGAAGCTGAGTGCATCTGCTTTTTCTCACCTCCAAAGCGAATCAATATGGCTTTAAATGATTTCCCTGCTGTCTGGATTTCTTACCGTGTGCTGCTGCTAGCCCAGCCACACAATTGCCTGGTCATTCCTACCTCATCTTTGCAGCCTCTCTCTCTCTCCCTTGGCTGCTTCTTGTTGCCTTCTCTTAAAAATAGGGTCAAAATACTCACTGGAGCAGCTCGGTTTTGCTCATGTGCCGTTTTCTCACCCACACATTTGCCATCCCTCGCAGCCACACACACGCTCATCACCGTGCCTTAAGGCACGCACTCTCTGGCTGCATCCCCATCCCTCTCCCCGTGCGCACACAGGCTGCCTAGCTGGTCGCTGCCTAAGCAACATCTGCTTATCAGGAGGTTTTCTTCTGATGCGGTGGTTAGTGAGGAAGCGCCCATGTTTACTTGCAACTCTGTCTGTCAAAGATATTTGTGCTTAAAAAAAAAAAATGTAAAAATTAAATAATCTCTTGAATTCTGGGGTTTTTTTCTCTCTCCCATATATCCCAACCCCCTTGGGGCAGGCATGTTTGAGTGTAAATCTACCACTAGTGCTAAAAATAAAAGACCACCACGCAGACAAACCTATGCTTTGGGGGCTGCCCCATTTTTCTAGATCCTGCCTAAGCGTGGATTTGGGTTGTTCAGAACACAAGGTATCGCTGACGGTGTAAAAATCCCTCAGAAATGCTTATGCATCAGTTGAGTATATTGACGTACAAGTGATATGCTCAGAGAAACCCACAGCCCATCAGCGCAGCCGGCTGACGCCGGAGTCCCCTGAATCCCCTTATCACTCCAGTGGTGCACACAAACACGTTAGCTGCTTATTCCAGGCAGAACCATCAGCTTACAAATCCAAACTGCTTTTGCCAGCATCGTTGCCCTTTTTTTTTTTTATTTATTTTTACCGTGTATTGCTCTCTCACTAATTTTGCATTTTGAGGTGCTTTTATACGCCTAGTCGCCCGCTTCAAGTATCTAGGAGATCATTACTTGCTTCTGATTAGCACAGTGCATTTGAGTGGCGTGCTGGAGGCAAAAATTTAAAACGTATCAAAATGCAAATATGCCCCCATTGACCTCTGGAAAAATGTGTTATGTTACAAAGTACTTTCAAAGAAAGCCAGAAACGAAGAGGAGAGAGAGTGCGAGTTTGCAGAGGTTTGTGATATTAACAAAATTAATTGCGAATGGTTACTTAGAAATTTGCATTCCGCGTAATGCGGAAAGCTTTTTTTTTCTTTAAAGAGGGAGTGGAAGGACCAGATGATGACAGTGCTGTCCACCTTGTGTCTCACTCCGCTTGCTTTGCTAGAAGAGCCACTGAAGTGAATGGGGTCGCTTGTGGTGCTTATTTTTTTTCAATCTGCCAAGATTCAAATATGTAGTCTAATATATGGCAATGGCCCAGAATGAGAGACACAGAAATTATTCATGATCCCTCTTTCGGTGTGAAAGACTCCTTCTATAACCTCAGCTTAATGACTCTGCATTTAAGAAGTAAATGATTTTCACCAAGAAAAGTGAGAGGCAGCCAAATTTGCCTGGAGAAAACAAGGGTGGTATTAAGACAAATGACATCCCTGCAGTGAGGTATGCCTGGGAAGTACATTGGGGAAAAAGATGCAATGTTACCCAAGTTATTTGAGCTGGTTGCTCTTTTACCCTCACTAGGAATACTGACTATACTCTTTCACTAGGGAAGACTGGATGTTGGGTTAAAGACTAGGTGTTGGGTTACACTAGCCAAAAAAAAATAGTCTCCCACCCCAAAAAGGAAGCTTATGTCCTGGCCTTAGCCCTGTTCTCCACAATGCTTTTCTGCAAATACTTGTTTGCCTGGAGGCATAACTTCAATTTAATCCCCTGACACAGAGCCAGAAGAGGTGGTGTCCTCTCAAAGCAAGTCAAATGCTTTACAGCAACCTACCCCATCCAAGCAAGAGTTTGTATGAAAGTTTAGTATTAGCACGGTGTTCAAATTAGCACTGCTGCTGTAGTGAGGGAAGTTGTTCCGACATCCTCTGAGCAGTGCCCTCACTGTGTTACGCATCGCTGGTGTTCAGTGTCCGGGGATGGAAGAAAAACCACCCAGAGGAGCACTGCTGCTTCTGACTGCATTCAGTAGCACGTATCTTCATTCTTCAGGCCTTATGAGTATCTAATGTGATAAACACAACAGACCAGCAAAAGGAAAGGAAACAGCCATAGCTGTGATGATTACTGGCATATAAAAATCAGGTGGAAGAAGCAGCATGTGACCCCCCCACCCCAGTCTCCCAATGGTTGTTGTGCCATTGCTTAGCTAGTTTCTCTGCCTCTGCCTATTGCTTCATTGCACTGGGTCATAAATGAAAGCTATCTAATGCTAATGACCATGGTGCCCACCCTAATCATGCATTTGAAATATTAATAAAAATAATTTATGTCATGTGACTGCTTTTTAACTAGCTGCTTTCAGGACTTTAGATCAGGATTATAAAAGATGTGCATTTATAAATTATTAGCCTTGAGCACATAAGCACTGCATACTATGGGGAGCACTTTTGTAGCACTTTAAATTAATTTATTGTTATTCATTCCAGCTGTCTGTGATGTAAACCTTTGGCTATAAATTTGTACCATCATCCAACACACCATTAAACTAAAGTGGTGCCTGTGCTGGAGCATATAATAAAACATATGAATAAGATTTCTGTGGGGACACTTTTTTTAAACTCTCTTTTCAGTTAATGACACAAGAAAAGTGAGATAACATAGTCACCCTGTAACTATGCATTCATTAAAATATGTGTGGGGGGGGAGACATTTAAATTTGCACTTCTATTGAATTCTGACTCAATATTTTTCTTTACCAGATTGTTTCAATTCATACCCTATCTCAAGCAAAAAGCTTTGTCTGAAGCCATCGTGAAGTCACTAGCTAAGACTGCCAGAAGCTTTTTGTTGGACCTCAACTTTTCAGTAGTGGAAATAGCTCCTGACCACTGAATCACAGCAGTACAAGAGCGGAGCAGTTTTAGTGTCTTATCTCCTCTGCAGGCAAACATTCTTTCTCCTACAGATCACCATTAGGGTAACAAAACCTTATCTGCATGACTAACGCCATAATGTCTTAATCCACTTAACGGTATAGATATATTTTGTACCAGCCCATTGGGATACAAATTCCTAAACTTGTGTCATGATCATGCAGTGGTCTACCAAGCGGAGTTAGAACCACCCACTGCTTTGCTCTTGCCATATAGGTCTCATCTTGCTCAACTTAATGTTAATACTTTTTGTCACTTTTGTGACAGATTACTTTTATCAAACTTGTTTGAAGGCAGTCCTGCCCATGTCAGTCTTGTACTGATATCAGTAAGAGTTTGGCTGCTAATTTCTCAGATTCAGGCTCCTGATATCAAATATATCTATATGAAAACAGAGACAAAAATCTGAATGTCAGATTCTTGGCTGAAATAATGTAGTAAAACTTTAATTTGTACCAGCTGCTCGCATACCCCATGCTTTTCAGGTCTAAAGCTTTCTAAGTTATTCACCCAGTAGCAGGGCTTTTGGAAAATTGACTGAGAGCAGAAAACATAAAGAATGAATTTTTGTTTATAACTTATCTCATTAATGTAAAGACTAGTTTGATGGAATAATTTTCTTTTCATTTATTTCTAAATCTATGTGAAATTTCAAGGTTTGGGAATCTGAGCCTTTGATTTGGGGTCATCTCTAAACAATCAACAAGCAGGATGTCTGAACCACTTGGGAATACGTGTACACCAGTAACTGCCCTTTATATGCAAAATTTAACATTTTACAATAGGAAGACTATATAGCAAGTTATTACCTCACCAGGGAATTTTGTTTTGCTACAAAAATCTAGTTCAATTGTGCAAATTTATTGAAACAGGTTTAACAGAAAGTTCAAAAAAGAGCTTCTAGCACACCCCCATTCTGCGCTGGGTAGTTGAACCACACTGGTGCTCTTACAAAAAGATCGATATGTCTTGGATGAAATGTACCATAGCGTAAATAACACATGGACAATCTTTTTGAGTCTGATTTGCACGCCACAGCAAGACCCTTATGTGGAGACCTGCACAAGAGGGAAAGATAGCAGTGGGGTGGAGGACAGAGAAATAATCTGAGCTTTATTTACATTTTTGGGGAAAGTAGGTGGTAGATCAGATTTACCTATTCATGTTATCCCTGCCTCTCTGAACAAAACATAAAGCACTAACAATTTGCATTTTTATATTGCTTCCAATGAAAAGCAAACACAATTATGGCAATCTTCTGCCTGGTTACAAAATGTCCTTCAGCTTCTGCCTAGATGTAGGGTTTTCACTTGGTAACGAGCAAAAAAGGAGTTAATAATAGTTTAAGCTTCCCTGGCACAGAAGATTAGGACAAGAGATATAAACCAGGTGCCTGAGATACCAAATGATGCTGATTCCTGGGTTAGAGAGTGGGCTTTAGCTGTTCTCTTAGGTCTGAGTCTGAAGACCTAGATGGTTACAGCAGTCAGGTTTGTGTTGGGTTCTACCTTCCACAAAGATTTCGGAGTTTCCTTTGAATGAAGATGTGCCCTGCTACTTCCAGCCATAGGGGTAGTCTTCACCAGTAGATCTTATGTTCTGTCTGAGGGTATATGCAGGCCAGCTCCTGTTTTTCACTGATGTACTAAGTTGGAGCCATTTTGTTAAGATAAAATATTGTTTACTTGTTTAAAATTTTCTTTTAATTTACTTAATACAAAAGAAGAAAACTTGGTTGTGTGAAAAAAAGGTATCCAGAACTTTCTTTTTTAGTAATTGATTTATCACTGTCACTTGATGTGTTTTAAGTTATTTAAGGAAAGCTTCCTTCCCTGTAACACATAGCTTATAATTACTGTGTAACTTGAGTGCTCTCAAAAGAAAGAATTGTGTTGTGTTTAAGTTGCAGCAGCTAACATGATAGTATTATCTCCCAGCTGCTAATTAGTCTTTTCAGTTACCTGTGCCTCCCTTTCCTTACTGATTACATAGAAAGAAGGTGCCCTTTTTCCCTTCTTACTTAAACTGTAATCTTTTAGGAGTTGGCTGTATTGACTTCATTCTACCAAAATTTGCTCAAGTCCTCTAAAGGTGTCTCATGGAGAAGAAGAGGTGCTTCTCTTCAGTTTCCATGTTCCCACTGACATTGGAGATCCCTGCTGTAAGTGCTTTTTCACCTCCCCTTGTTTGGTAGAACCAAGCTCCTTGGTCCATTACAGTGCCTAGCAGCTCCAGCCAGGCACGAGGACCTCTGTGTGTGCCGAGCAGTCAAGAAGCCCCTTTTACCTAAAGAGGGCAACTCGAATATGGCAAAAGGTAATGTGTGGATGCCAAGAACCAAAGGCAACAGAAAGATATAGTGGCTGTACCTCCGCAGTTTGATTTAAATTAATCTCCAAAGTAGCTGGTACATGAATGGTATGTTCTATCTCTCATCCACACAGCTGCCCTCAGACAGCTGTGGAAAGCTCATCTGAGGAGTGCTGGTAGCCTCTTTGTCCCCTAGCTGTGCTCACGGACACGGGACCTTGTGCACCCAGGAGGGCATCTGCTTCTATCTGAGTCGTTAAAGTGATTGCCATGCCTGCCACATCACCGCCTCGCAGACATATGCTAGCATTTGTGGTACTGTCAAAATATGCTTTAAAGCCCATTTCAGCAGCAAGCTTGCTTAGATTCCTTGCCAGGAAATGTTAATTACTGTGGTGCAGTCTTCTGTTTTCTGTGGCGCAATAACAATTAATTTACACCATTTGGAAAAACACTTACACTTTTTTATTAAAAATCAATAAAAGCAAATCAATACAGTGTAAAGTATACAGTATCAAAATGAAAAGCTCTTGTTTTTATACTTGAGCATCCCTAATAAAATTTCATTGTTGATTCAAGCAGCTTGTCTATTCTAATCTAATGAGAAGCTGTTAAGTTTCTTTTTAGCATTTTGGAAATGACTAAAAATGGCTGCCCCAATACACAGCAAAAGAATGCAATAATTAACCTCCAAGTTGTAAGTCAGTATGATGATGCAAATGCTGCCTCATTCATCTCTCTCCATTGTATCACCTATGCACCTGACAGTCCATGGAATCCATTTTGAATTAGGATGGAGGTTAACTTTTATTTATAGCTGTAATTAGAAAAACACTAGCACTAATGGAGACTGCTCCATCGCTAGAACGTGTCACCACAGAGTAAATTCCACAGCAATTTTTGCATTTTAACAGGTCAAAGAGTAAAACAAATGAATTGCTTCTTCCTGGGACAACCTGTTTATTCTTCAGAATCTGGTGATTTAAGTAAGCAACATTGATACCAAAGATTCTTAGAGAAAAATCCCACAGTTGTTTTTTCTGCTGCTGTTCCAACTATGCTAGGTGCTGCAGAGCCTGGGAAGGCAGCTCATGCCACTGATCTCATGGTTCCTAGGCTCCCCTGCAGCAAGCGCCAGGCAAGACCAAGGTTCTTCGGTGGTTTAAATCCCAGTTCCTGCCCCTCTGAACCCACCCCCCACCATTGAGGGGACAGAAGCTCTGGAACTTGTCCAGCTGTGATCCAGCTCAGCCACTCTACCAGGAAAATGTTCCCTCAGCCCACGGTGGGACATCCCTCGACACTGCGGTGAGGAACACTTTGCCCTTCACAGCACAAGCTCCTGTTTCCATCACTATGACCCGCTGCGGTGGTTTGCACGTTTCTGAGTGCATCCACAGTGACTGTAGTTGATTTTTAGGAGTTAACCAGAACAGAAGAAACGGGGTAACTTTAATTCTGTGGATGGGCAGATTACCATTTCCTTTCTACAGGCAGAACTACCATGGGTTTGCGTTTGATGTCCTTTTTTAACAGTGAATTGATAGATGGTTCTTTTAAACGTGTGAAATGATCCAGACATAACAGTAAGTTTTTCAAAGCCATTAGACAAGTCTGGTAGCTCATGGCAGTGGGCTGGGAGGACAAGTGTCACTGAGATAAAAATGCATTAACTAGACTAATTTAAAAGGGATGGAGAACTGATACAAAACTGCGAGAAACTCCTCCTCCTGCTTTGCTACCATGGTACTGGGAATCCAGACATGACAAGTGGGGGGTGGGGGGAAGACTTTGAAATAAAATCAAAGTTTTGCAAATTGGGATATTTGGTTTGAGTCGTCTTTAGAAATTCCAAAGTGTGGCAATATGTCACTGAGCTACCACAAACAGCTGTATATGTCTGTATGTGGCACGTGTGTACGCACCAGTGCTCCCAGCTGTGAGGTAAGCACCATTTTGTTGTCATGCTGGATGAGTCTAAGGGTGCTCTCTACCACAAAAACTTACATTAGTCCATCCTGCTTTTTATATATATATATATATATTTATATATCCATCCTGCAGTGTTACATTTTAAGATCGGTTCTCTGTGTGGTAAAACATAACTGCTCCTGACCGACTTTCTGATGCCTGAGCCAAGGAAGTTACGACAAGCCCTGGGAAGGTAGGGTGATTATTTACATTGCATGCTCTTTTCAGACTCTTGAAATATGGGTCTGAAGCATATTATTAACTTCAGGCGTATTACTAAGTCCCACTGAGGTAAAAAGGATGTGCTTTAGGGCACATATGGCTATCAGCCTAAGGAAAAAACTGAGAAACTTGTTTCCTTCACAAGGGTAATTGATCACTTGTGGAATAACTTCTCTCAGAAACTATCACTTGATCTGTATTTGAAGTGTATAGGAGTGAGCTTTATGTTAGTAATCTCCTCCTACTGCAGAATTGATGAGTTTCAATAACACTGTAGTAGTTTCAAATGGAAACAGATGTTCTGTTGGACATCCTGCAACAGAAAATCAATAGTAGGTGAGCCATGAGTAGACCTTCCCTCTGAGAGGGCTCCACTGTGCCAGCTGTGCAGGAATAAACTCACCATTGGGCTGGACTAGCAGAAGTGACATGAAGACCAGAAAGTTTTCATGGGAGGCTTATCAAATTCCCACTGTTTGGCTTGCCTCAGGTAAATTAGATGCTTTGTATCATGCTCTTTAATAACCCTCCAGAGCAACCATGTACTGTTTTCCAGCTGAGGCTGAAGTAGGCTGCCCTCCAGTTGTTAGCATGTATTTGTACTGCATTTTTGCATGGATATATCAGGTAGAAATGCAGGGGGAGAGGCTCTGAAAACACACAACACAAGATGGTACCTGCCCCAAAGAGCTTACTACTTATTTCAACCTGACAAAGGATGGCTAAGGTAAGAGGCAAGGGTGAAGCAATATTTTTGCTTTTATTCAGAAGCTCATATAGAATTATGTAGAAATTGGGTTTTCCAAAAGTCATAACCATGTAAACACATTCAAGGATCCTTTGGAATAGAAAATGCTTTAGAGGCTTTAAATATTTCACTGGTCCTGTCATTCAGGTAACATAGTATGGCACCATGCAAATGTGCGAGAGGGAATTTCCGATGATACTCTTTTCTTTCTTTTAACGGATGTCATAACACAGAGAGAAATATTAGATGCAAGCAAGCCCTATGGTTTTGATTGTGGTTTGTCTGACAGTTCTGGTTTGCTTTAAGTGGAAGCTGATGAACAATGGTTTAAAAGGAGAAAAGGCAACCGGCCCCAGCACTGAGGTCAGCCAGCCACTTCCTACACCCAGCTGTTTCAGTTTATTTTTTTAATTAAGTTTGGCTTAAATTAATGATGACAGTTTAAAGAGAACTCTTTCACCTATTTAGCTTACTTTACATCTGAAACCAAGTCCCTTCTGTCCGATCGCATTTTGCTACAAGATTTGCAGTTATGTTCCTAAAAGTCCCTGGTTTCTCCCCGCTTTATTTTGTCATCTCTCCGCTCTGCTGTTGCCCTCTGCCCTTTTGTGCACTTTCAAGGGAGGGCTAAAGCTATTGCTGCTGCGGTATGGAAACAAAGTGCCTCCTAATTGATCGTTAATACTGCTGGAGTGTGAGGATGTTGGGAATTACTAGATCAAGCCCATTTATTCCAGCTTCTGGGTTAGCTCTTCAGCTGGTATAAATCAGTGCTCCTTCCTGCCTCTCTCACAGCTCAGCGTAGTTTGCACCGTGGAGGAGCTGGTTCAGTGGCTCCAGTCTGCAGCTCTGCATAAAGCACCAGATCCTACAGGGCTTTCGTCTAGCAAGTTGAAGCATAATCTCTGTGTTGGAATAATGGTAGTTTATTTCCAGAAGCCTGAGAATTAGCAGTTCTAGTAGTAACTGCTACAGTTGTCTGTAATTTAGGTGATGGGGGAGAGGAACAGAAGTCTTTTTTTTTTTTTTTTTTTTTTTTTGAGAATACAATTTAAA
>VYXH01005533.1:16345-28749 GCA_013397275.1 Burhinus bistriatus | reverse complement strand
TTTTTTTTTTTTTTTTTTTTAATCTATACTATAAACATTGATCATTTCAAGTTTCACTGTAAAACTGTGCCCTATGTTGCTTCTTGCTTTGTATTGCAGCCTGGTATCGCTCTTTTGCAAACCCTACTATCCTTGTGTATGCTTTGTACTCTTTGTCAGTGAATGTGATACGCTGTCACCTAGATTCTGTATTCATCACTAAATAATCTCCCACAAACTACTTGAAAGATTTGGACCTTGAGGATGAGTCCACAGTAAGTAAATCAGGATATTAAGCCACAGGAGAAAGACACTTGGCTGTTAACATGGAAGAGCGAGCCCTAGAATGGCAAAATCACTTTTCACTGTATCTGTCTGTGAGTGGGTAACAGGAGAGAGTCTGACACAGGCACTGTGTTTCAGCACCCACATAAAATACATCATGGCCTTTCTTTAAAAAAAAAAGAAAAGAATAGCAGTGATTAACTGTTAAAATGAATTGCTTTAGGGTTTTGTTAATACAATGGGGAAAAGGCCCCTAAATCATTGCATTTATTAATTTCTAACAACTAATCTTTTAAAGCAATCCCCTTAAAAAACACCTCTGATATGCTTCAAAAATCTCCAAGAGGGTTTCAAGCAATTACACAACAAATGGCTTCAAATAACCATTGTACAGTCGTGTGGTGAGTTGCAATACAACTACTGTTTCTTTGTCTCTTAATCACGCAACGATCATGTTCCGCACTTGACTGCGTACAAGCCACGCTGCCACAACAGCCTTATACTGTGAGCGGTGGGATAGGACGAGCCAGGAGGCCAAAGCTGTGATCGACATGACTAGTTCTTTGGTATAAGCCTTTTTAAGTAGTCAACAGACTGAATTTTCGCCAAAGATCCCAGGCACAGTTGCTATGAAAAGATAACGTAGATGGGCCAAGCAAATTACAGTATTTTTGATGTCCCCCAATCAGAATAGAGGTTGAAACTATTATTAGAAATGTAAGAAAACACCTTGATTTGGCTGTTTACACAAATGGCACAGATCTTGCACAGCATGACTGCTGGTTTCAGTGAAAAGGAGAATGAAAAGGGAAAGAAAAATCTTGATTAACTTCAGGTTGTTTAGTCTGAATTCTGTGCAAAAGTCTGAGGGAGTGTCGTTCTGTCCTTGGGAAGTCTGCTTTTATCTCCTTGTAAAAACACTGGATCTCTCCATTGTAAATGACTCTGGTGGTGTTTTCTCCTCCCTCAGCTTCATACTAAAATGTCTTGAAGTTCAAGTACTCTGTGATGGACTTTAATTGATTTCCAGTCAAGACTTCTTAAATCACATTTCTGAAAAATCCACTTATTATTGGCAGGCTATTTCCCCCATTTTGACTAGTCTGAGGCTCCTCAGTTTTACAGCACAGGGAACAAAATATATTTACATGCAAATGTTACCTGAGGAAAAATAAGCAGAGGACAAAGCTGGTGCATCAGAGCCGGCACGGTACGGCGGTGCTCTGTGAAGTGCTGCAGCCAAAGAGACCGGCAGCTGCCTCTAAAGATAGACGCGAGTATTAAAATGTTAAAAGTTCAATACACAGAAAACAAAGTGAGGAAAATTATAAGTTTCAAACAGCCCTTTTCTCTTTTTCCCTTGTACAAGCTGCAGCCACAGCAGTCTGACCACAGGGCTGTTTGATATTTATAAAGTTCCATTCAGTCACACGCCACAGAAGCACCGAAGACAAAAACCCCATGCACAAAACCTGTTCAAATGATCTGCTGCGTGGTACCTAAGGCTGATCAGCATTGCATGTAATGATGGCTCTGGGTCTTCTCCCCTGGGCCTGGGTCAGGCCTCTCCTTCTATTCAACAAGAACATTTTCACCAAGTCCATGGTCAGTGATTGGACCCTCAGATGTTAGTACAGGTAAAACTTTCAAAGGAAAAGGACTCTGGGGAGAAGAGCATTTTATTAAACCTCTTCAATTCTTCATTCTGACTAAAAAAAAAATCTTCAGTGTAATAAAAAATAGTTCAGTCTTTTGAAATGATTTACCGACACAATCTCAGTTACCTAAAAGTTCAACTTATTAGCTGTTAAAATGGACTCCAGCAGCCCTCAGTACTTTTGTCCAAAATTTCCCAAACTCACCTGCCCTGATGCAAAGTTAGGACACATACTGAGGAAATGTAAATATGCTGTTATATTCTTCTAAGCTGCCAACAAAAGTTTGTAAACCTAGTTTCCAGAGGACACTGTGTCCGGTTCAGAAAATAACACATTGCCTTCTCTTTCACAGAGAAAACTCGGAAAAGGGGCGTGACTTACAGGAAATTTCTTAATCTTTTCAACCACAGGTCCTTTAATTTTCAGGAGTACTTTCAGGTTCTAGCACGCCTCCATCCCTGCCTGACAGCAAGGACGTTAGCAGTTCGGAAAGCCCACGTCCCAGCTCTCACGCACGGTGCGGTCCCAGCGTTTGCTGCTGCGTCGGGGCCAGCGTTGGCACGGGGGGGTTGGGGGGGCGGCGCTGTGCCCCCCAGGGTAATGCCGAGATGTGGCCTTTTAACAGGTCTGTCTGCGCGGTTTCTGGAACGACGGGATGCTCGCAGGGATGTGGGGCAGAGCAAACTGCTTATAGTGCAGGTGTACAGGCAGCAGGAGGAAAAGACCTGCTAGAAATGATCGTGAAGCAGGATGAGAGCTTGCCTGTGGACGTGGGTGCTGTCAGAGAGCGCAGCAGCCTCGGCAACAGATTTGTGCAGGGCAATTCATTTCTATGTGGCTCTCCCTTGCGACCAAGTGAAGCTTCGCGAATTCAAGTATTTCAGAAGTGTTCAACGTTAGCTTAATTTTAGCGCTGTCGTGAGGAGTAAAACTTACATGGATTTCCAATTGTTTTCATTAATATTTTATCAGAAGGTGGCCAAGCATCACCTTGCAGACTTACATGCTCGTTGCACCCCTACTGCTTGGGTGGCTTATTTTTGAAAAGCACAACCCTGCAGAGCAGAGACCACCATTGCTGTCTGAGCAGAGGGCACCGCACAGCCGATGAGCGCTCCAGAACATGTTTAGTAAAGTCCAGGGAGGCACCGCTTCATGGCGTAGACATGCGGGAGACCTCATGCACGATGTGCATGCCGAACAATACTTTCAAGAATGCAAACTATGACAGTATGAACCCAGATTTCTTCTGCACTAGTGTCTTACAGGGCACTATAGGGCCATATTGCACTCACTTTGCTTAGATGAAAACTTTTGATCCTGGCATGGATACCAATAAAACAGAGGAGCATTGTCTGCATCAGGTAATGCATGTATGATGTCCTCATGATTGTAACACACTATGGGAGTCTTAGAATGTGCTGGTTCAAAATAAACAGAAAATAAAGAAAATGAGAACAGGCCCATCTCTGTTAAAGAGAAGGCAGAGCTTTTTCCTGAGCAGGAAATGATGTCCTTACATGTGAGCTAGCCAGAATGAAAGCCTTATTGGGGGAATTTCACTTTTTTCCGTACCATCCCAAGGACACCACATCTCCAAGAAGGCAACCTAAAATTTTCAAAATATTCTTCCTCACTACTGTTTCTCAACATTTCAGCTAACCACAAAAATAACAGTGCTTCTGTGAAAGCTGTATCATGTGATTTTTTTCTTCATTGATGAAATATTTTTCAGTGAAATAAAGTGAAACCTGATAGAAATGCAGTAGCAAAATGCACATATTGGGAAATTAGGTGTTTTTTGCTTGAGAACCCCTAATTTCATTAAAAAATCAGTATTGTTAGTTTGATTAGATGAAAAAAATCAAGTAAGCTGTTTCCTAAACGCTATTTGTTCCCTGGAAATGCAGACAAATGCTGTGCAAGAAGTCCTTAACACTGACATGAAAGCTGTCAGAGGAGACAAACTATCTTGAAATCACAAAATAACTTTTCTTATCTTATCAGACACCACCACACAGAGCCTGTTTGAATTTTATACTGCTGTAACGCTGACAGTTCCCACAACCGCAGATATTCTGAGTGACGAGTGCAGAGTTAGGCCAAAATTACAAAGGTAGCTGGAGACGAACCTTGATGCCTGGTAGCATTTAAAGAAACACGTGGTTTTGATGCCTAACTCCCAGTGAGTTGATTAGCTATTTAAAGTAGTCTGCACCTCCTGAGGAAGGGACGTGTTAGAAGTTAGCAATCCGCTAATCCTTCTGTGATGACAGAACTGAATTGAGTAAACCAGCATAAAACTCTTACAAGTGAAATGAAGGATCTTGCATGGTAGCCCATCCTGGGCAACAGGCAGTGGGAGGTCCAGGTTTCTGTGTCGTATTGGGAAAGTACCAGGTCACGGCGAACATGAAGCTTTTGCCAGCTTTCTTGCTTTTATTCCGGAGGCTTTTCTTACGCAGCCTGCGTTTCGCACAGGTACCAATATTGGTGTAAAGACAATCTAAAGGTCCACCTTAAAAGAATTTGACGAGTTCATCCCAGCACCACAGCTCTTTCAGATATGATCAACTTCTGTGTGCACAAGCGCTCATGTATATCGGCATGCTAAAAGAAGGTGACCCTACCCAAAGACACTTAAAATAAATCATAGGTATCCTGGACTTACATAGAGCGTGGCAGATTAATTCTTGGATTTCATAGTTCATATATACGAAGCTTATTCACGTAGTATTTGAGGTTAAATTGTAGTCGATAGCTCAGAACCATACCTATTTGTTTCTTTCCTGAATTTGGCCCAATTACTTTTAAATACTAAAAATGAAGGATTCTGATAGTAAATATTTTTAGAAAACTTAGCACTGTAGCTCTGGGAAAAAGACTGAGGAAGGAAGAAATCATTCTGAACAGTACCAGCAACTTGATTCCCGCAGCAGCTGAAAGGCAAAATAATGGCAATGTGAACATCTGGGCTGATAACTAGAAAGAAGAAAACTATCTGGAAGACCAAGATGATGCAGATTTTTTGCTGGTATATATTTGCTTTGCTCCATTTGGTCAAGATGGGAGTAAAGTTGGAACGTGAATGCAGTATAGTGCCTGGGGACAGTATATATCAGGAAGTCTTTGCACGTAGTGTAATATGCAGAGGACTAACCAGAAAGGCTTGCTTGCTTTATTTATTTATTTATTTTATTATTTATTTATTTATATGCAAGAGGCTCCAGTACCAGCCAGGAAGCCGAAAATGGTTAAACTTCCAGACAGCCAAAAGAGCCCTATAGCAGCAACGCTTTAAAATTAAACACAGAAAAGGAACCTACCCAGTGATCTTTGCAGGCTGCACGACTCTACAGGTAAAATAGCATGCTAAATGACTATTTGCCTGCCTACAAGTGCAATCACCGTAATTTTAACCCTGGTAAGATGCTGGAAGGGTGCAGACCTCTTGCTTTCTTAGAAAAGAGCTCATAATCTGCATTTAATCTGCATTGGTTACACTTTCCTACTTTGTAAATAACAATGGTTCCAAAGGCATTGTAGCAGAGGTACTTGAAAGGCATTCGGAGAGAAGCTGAAGTTGCAATTAACTTTGGAACCGAAAAAATTGCCCTTCTTCGTGCCCATAAGCGAGCAGGAGCTCTTCTCTGCATTTCCTTTCCCCTGTCCCCACAGGCGGGAGACTGACCCTTGTCCTTCCTTACAGACCACGCTCAGTCCCCGACATGAGGGGTTGCTGCTTCCCAACAGGCTCTTGATCATTACAGTGGAAGGCAAAAAATCACTGAGCTATTTGATGTTATTGTTCTGTGTATGTGTATTTTTAATGGTTTAGAAAGGGAAACTAGAACATGCTGGGTTTTATCTATAGATCCATATATTTATCTATACATATCTATATATAGAAGCAGTCATAAGAAGTGATAGGAACTGTGATACTATGGATGAAAGAGTGTATCATAAATGGAGACTCTAAAACATCTTTTTTTTAATAAGTGAGCTATATAACTCTCCAAGTAAAGGCATTGTTCGGGGTACAGGAGGATTGGTAAATGAAGACTGAGAACTGATACCTTCCTCCAAGTATGCTACAAAACTCATTTTTTTCCTCTAGCTTTATCAAGAAAGAGAGGATTAGAACTGATTAGAAAAGGATAATTTAAAAAAAAAAAAAAACAAAACCAACAAAACTTGTAGATTCATTTTCTACAGTAATTTTATCGTTCAACTCCTAAAATCATTACGAGTTTCAATGGGTGTTGAAATCCTTCTATATTTTTAATACCCATATTCATGAAAATAGTATAAACTACTGTTTTATGGTAAAAAGCAGATAGCCAGGGTCAGCTAAAAATTACCCGCAGGGTGGTTACTGCCTCCATTCCTCCCTTCAGCTCTTCAAGTCCGCTCCACCTCTTCCTTGGCAAAAGGGTTATTCTCATTTTCCTCACAGTCTGCCCGTGACACAGCAAATGTTCCGCCAAGAACAAATAACCGCACGCAGTTATAACTTGCTGATGCGCAGGGCAAGTTTGATACAAAAACATTTTTGTTGCAGTGTAAGATTTGTCATGCCGGTGTAAACCTTCGTGTGGAGAACTTTATCTATGCTTAGTGCGATGATGGTAAAGCAGACATAAGTAAATTAACTGGCACAAGGCAAATGTCAGTGAAGTTAGTTTAAGAAAGTTAAGCTGATCCAAAATGAAACTATGCTCCCTTTGGACTTGCCTGCTGTAGGATATTTGTGTAGCAGATTTGCATCTTAATTTTAAAACCAAACTTAAATGTTACTTCCTCTTTGATTTTCCTTTTGTTTTGCCACGGACTTCGGCAGGCGGCAGGGAAACCCCAGGCGGCCGTGGCCATGCCTTGACCAGGCAGTCCAAGCGTTTGCCCACGCCAGGAGGGCTGCGGCCAGCGCACGGTCACTTCCACTGAATTGCCTCTTACTATCTCTTGCGCACGTGGTGTTTTATCTGCCAGGGAACAAGGGAACCTGGTCACTCTCAGCGTGGTCCATAATGATAATAACAAAAGCTATAAATCAGATGAACTTCGTTTGAAAGGGTTATAGTTTTGCGATAAAAGCTTATTCAAGCTGAGGCATTCTTGAAGATTACTCTGCCGTAAGGGGGTTTACTTTCTTTATGGATCTACACTATGAGGCTAGAAATCAAGGTTAGACTGTGGCTTTGCTCCAAGGCCTCAGTTTGCGTACTCAGCTGCAACAGAGTAGAAGGAAAACAGAGCACCTCTAGAAGCTCAGAGGAGAAGGATGTGGAGGAAGAAGCAACTTTCTACAAGCTCACACTTGTAAACAAAGTCAGATGCCTCCTTCTCCCTTCTTAATCATCTCAGCTCCTCTCACCAGGAAATTTGGCAACTACAATGACATTTCAAATTCTTCCCTCTAGCTAACCCACCTGCTCCACGTCTTACTTCATCTTCTGCTTCTCACAAACTCATATTCTAACAAACACTGGAGCACGCGTCTGCGTGTCAGCTGCCCATGCACAGCACCCAATGCCACAAAACATCAGAGAGGGTCCCTGGAGCAGTTAACTTACTGCAGTGGATTCACGGGGGAGCGGGTCTGCACAAGGCAGCATGTTCCAGCTCCCGTGTTTGCCCACTATATCCTGTATATTTCTGCTAGAATAACGTTCCTCTTCATTCCAGGCAGCAGTACGAAACGCCCAATGGTCAGTAAAATCCTTCACAACCTGTGTGATGGCCACCACCGTTACAAGGTGCCTGAGAGACTGACCTGTCATAGTTTCAGTTAAAAAGGAAAAAAACGTAACCTTCATGTAACGATGCTATAAAGGATCCCCCTTTGATGAACTTGGTTTGATGAATTAAGAGTTTTCTCCTCAGAAACATGCTGTTTAATGAATGGTTTCCTGTTTATCAACAGCAGCGGTGTTAGGTTAAGTGCTGTTAGCTGCCTTTACAGGCTCAGAAGTAAGAGAATGACATAAAACCTGATGCACTACACCACGGACTTTCTCCTCTCCCAGAACGCATACTATTGAACTATTAAAAATATGATGGGATTTATTGTTCCTGTTCCCTTATTAAATGCGGTATGCTGAAATAGGGGTGACTTTAAGCTCTCTTTGCCAGTTCCAGATCTGGTTTCTTCTGGTTGTCTTCTGCCAAATAGGATATTAAAGTTGTCAATGGCGCCTCAGAAGGCAGGTCCAGTCCTTCTGTCAGAAAAGACACTTGTTTATGACAGCTGCCTTCTTACTCTGTAAAAAAGCAGTCAGTGAGAGGGTCTCGAAGCCTCCAGAAGCCCTGGTCACGCGCAGGCGACTTCTGGGCGGCGGGAACAGGAGCGCTCTCTGTGCTGGCTGGAATTTCCTTTTTCAGGAGTTGCAGCTGGCACTCTGGGCCTCCCAAAGACGAGTGCAATGAAGTCCTTTTTTCCAGACTAAATAATCATGCTAATGTAAGCAGCTCTCTCAGAGGCTTGAATATTTTTAACAAGATTCTTTTGATTCAAACCAAGCAGGTCTCTTACCTCTCCCTCTTCCAGAAGCACAAAAAGGCTTGTGGGACTTCAAGCAAAGCAGTAACAGGAGAGGCTGCTATTTCTCTCTCTCCCCTGATCTCATTCACAAATGTCTTTACTATTTTCTGTGGGTTTGGATGAACCTTTCTGCAAGCTCACCCGTTTGAATGAAAGCCTCACCTGCCTCCATATGTGAAAGAGACTATCCTACGGACTTGAGCAAGTTCTGGGTCAAGCCTCATGCATTTTAAGTGGCCAGTTCTTTACCAAACAGCTTCGCAAGCTGTATTTAAAGTTTTTCCCAGTCTGTCAAGACTTCCTTGCAAAATATTGGCAAGCACGGGAGCCTCTTGAGGAACACCAGTTCTACTAAAGGAAAAAGACTTGTGATAAACTACATTACTGGATGTTAGGTTTTAGTTTTTAACCTGAGTGACATCATTTCAGGATCTTCCTCAGTAGCTATTTCATTAAAAAGTGCTCCTCTAGCTGGTAAAGACTCTGAGATGCCCCTTCTAATCTATTTCTTCTAGGAGGGTCTGTGCATGCAGCTCTCCGGTTTCAGCAGAGGGACCTTTCTGAATGAGCCTGTGCCTTGTGAAGTCAGAGACACCGTGCAGCTAGACGTGCCCTTCTTCAGGTGAGCTGTGAAGCACAGCCACTGGCCACTGTGGGCACTAATTAAGCAAACTATCTCTCACTAGCAAAGTATTTTTAAAATCCTCAAAGTCTGGCAACTGCTGTAGTGCCCCACATGCTAACAGGAATTCAGTGTGAACTGGTAGGTTGGACATAAAAGATGTGTGTAACTGTCTCGGTAGCTGATGACCTAAGTATTGCACAGAAATAGTTATAGGACTAACCCTTTTATTCTCAAGTGTTAAAAGTATAAACTGGGTTCTTACCTTCTCAAATTTCCTTAAGCATTGTCAAGCACTGATTTTTTTTCACACCTCTATCGATAATGTGGTTATGTATCTGCTGCACTGCAGTAAAAGGTAAAGCAATTATCATATATTGTTTATCCTTCTGTTTTGGAGTACTATGAAGCTCAATTGAAGGGTAATCTAAATGCATGAAAGACACTAGTGACATACAAAATTTTGCTGTTACTTTCAGAACAGAAGAAGGACAAAAGACAAGATAGTACATCATTTGTTAAACACTCTGGCTTCCATGAAACCTCAAAAGCTTGTTTTCATACCTGGAATTTCTGGTAAGCCATCCATATTCTTTAGCGGTTTTGCTTGCATCCCTATACATTTGCTTCTGTAGTATCCAAAAGAGGCCAGTCTGTGCTAACTATGGAAACCTCACCTTATGCCTTAACACCAGAACCAAAAAAAAAAAGAGAGACGGCCCTTTCGACTCCCTACCCCCATCAGATGTTAAGCGGCATTTCTCTGTATTTTGAGTGATGTTAGTGCTGATACTTGGTTTCAGAAGATGAATGCTCACCCATACGCAGGATTCAATTAACATTCTCTTATGACTGCATCCATATTATTCTTAACGAGTGCACTCCTTGGTGAGAATGAATATTTACCTCGTGGTATTAAATTCAGTTTTCTACTACAGTCATTAACGATCATATAGCAAATGATCACCCCAACACTCTGGCTACATTCCAGTTCAAGTAATTATATTCTGCCTCTCTTAATTTCCTTTCGAGAGTAATTGGACCTGATAACAGTCTTCACTTGTTATCCTAAACTGCGCTACAGCTTGACCACATCTCAAAGCTTCAAGGACTTAATCACAGCTCCCAATAGGTGAAATATTGATAGATGATATCTCTGCTCACGCCCTCTTTTTATCACATAAAAATCCATTAATTATTGTAACACCAAATTAAGGCATCTACCAAATTCAGCTCTGTAGGTACTGTAGACTGTACCATCCGTATATTGCTAGCTGTCTAGAGACATAAGTCAGGAGCTTAAATGATCTCAGAAACTTATGAACTCATTGATTTTAGGAAGCTGATGATATGAAACTGCTGTACCTTTTATGCACCTCTGACTTTGGCTACGTTAACAAGGCATTAGGCATAGTAAGAGCAGATCAGTAGGACAGTGCAACTGGCTGTGAGGGCGCTACATCTACAGTGCATGTGGTTTGGCACTTTACCAGTTTATATTTAGTTTGACTTACTGGACTGGACATCCCAAATACATGTGGTTTAAATGTATCCTACAGATCCCTTTTGTTCCTGCTAGGGGTTGAAGCACCACTGGTGTGCACCTGAAGCAGAACTTCTGGTTTAGTTTCCTCCAAAAGGAATACGACTCATAGGCACCAAACCAGTGCAGGATAAATGGGGATGATGGAGACATTTGCTGCGAAGCTGTTCTACCGCTCTGAACGTTAACGTGGCTGTGGATCCACTGTACACTGAAATGGATTGTCATCTATTCAAGGACTGTTAAAGGGACAACAAACCTTAACAGGGGATTGTTTCCTGAACAACAATGAGACCAGACAATAATAAGGAAACATATAACTGACTCATGATGTTCAAAAGGAAGTTTTTGGGGAGGAGAGAGGAAGAGCCAAGCATGTTTCAGTAGCCTGGTGGGGGTGCAGTCTTCAGGAAAAAGACTCTTGAGCCCTAAGGAAACTGCTCCAGATGGCGAAGAATCTGAGACAGACAAGGCATGTAGGGTTTATTTGATATGTGCTGGTTTATTTTTTGAGTTATTCCAGAGAGACCAAGCAAAGAAGCAGTGTTGTTGCCCATTTATACCACAAAGCACTTAGCACATGGAAGAGTTCTCAGCATGGCAGGAACTGACACAGCTCTGACAGTGGATGGGGAGCTCCAGAGTCACTCTGGTACTGTGGTACCTCACAAACCCAAAATATTGCATCACTCTAATATGAAAAATCTTCAGCATCGGAAGGAAGCAATGAGAAAAGGTTTCTTTAATTTCTGATTCCAAATCCAGATCTAATTTTAAGTTATTTAAGCTTAAAATAATTCTGAAAATGTTTCATTTTAGCAAACTTCTACTAGAAACGAAAAGAAAAGCGAAGAGGGGGACTTACCACTTTGTTTTTTCTCTCTGTGAAGTTATTGTTGTGGGGAAAAAAACCCCAACAAAATTATCCATAGCTTTTTCTTTTTTTTGCTTTTTTTTTCCCCCCAGAAAAAGAAATATGTCTATGCAGAGAGATTGATCCAGCCTCGTTTTCCATTGAAATGTACCCAGCAGTTCTCTGCATGCACCATATATCCCAGCAATTTATTACATGACGTGAAAGTCAGTCTCTCTGAAAATAAATAGCTTAGAGACAGCAGTAGCCAAAGCTGAGGTGTCCTAAAATGAGCATTAATCTGGAAGGAAAAAGGTAACTAGCTGGAGACTTGAGAGCTGTGTTGCAGAGACGTGTGTGCTTCCTGGGGAAGCGCACGCTCAAGTTCTTGTGAAATATGCCATTTAGCACTCTCTGCTCTCCAGTCACATTCTTTCACTTCGCTGTTTATATTTACTCACCTTTTCCCGCCTTCTGATCTTTGCCATGGTTTTATAATTCTCAGTTCACTTTACTAACATTAAGTGCAAACAGCATGCGATCAAATAAGACGTGGTCAGGAAAATGACAAGGAACATGGTGTCCTAGGCCAGGAGTTACCCTGAGGAGCCAGGGAAGAGTTATTTCAGTCATTGCCTCCTCTCTGTCCATATGGTGCCTCACACTAAGGACCATGAGCGTGAGCTGAGGCCCTTCCCTGTTACCATATTGCCAGGTAGGAAACATTCCCCCTACCTGGGGACGTGGGACTGGAAGGGGATGCCCAAGGCATCCAAAGTGATCTCTGCAATGGTGCAGGAGACATCGAATGGCAGGAGGATCCTCAGAACGAGAACTCCACATCCTCAGCCAGGGAAGTGCTTCCTAACATTCCTCAGGAAAAATAAGACCTCTAGTTAAAAAACAAAACAAAAAAAAAAAAA
>VYXH01005533.1:0-16269 GCA_013397275.1 Burhinus bistriatus | reverse complement strand
CCCAAGAAAAAAAAAACCCTAAAGTAAAAAAAAAAAAAAAAAAAAAAAAAAAAACAAAAAAACCCCACCTATTTATGATGTATCACAGACAGGCAAGACGCGGATCAGAGGTACCACGAATACCCCGTGTCACTGCACTAGCAGTGGACTTACTGCATAAAACTTCCCAGCCATTATAGACAGCAACTGTGTTCCATGTTACAGAAAAAAGCAAAGGAAAAGCCAGTTTTAAATGGAAGAAAACTTTCTTATTGCCCAGAAAACTGGTGATTAGTTCAATTCTGAGGATGTGAGCAGGACACATTGACCAGATACCTCAAAGAATCTAATGCCAGCCAGATCTTGGACCAAGCGGCTTCTCCTCTGATCCAAACAGAGGAGTCTGCTATGAGAGAAAGGCAAAGGCGTGCTGTCCCATCTGGTATGAAATAACCTGTCCCTTGCTTCAAGAAAGGGAGGGTGAAAAGGGTAACTATATAATGAAATGGTGCTCCATCTGCCTGTCTTTTGTCTTGCGGTGCAAGGTCTGTTGCCATTACTCTATAAAAATTAGAAAACAAAGGTCTAGGTGCCAGTAACATTAAAAATATGCTTCTCTTACAAATTATAGGTTGCAGATAACCATGGGAAGTGGCTGCAGTGCTTATTAAGGGTCTTTAGCTCTGTCAACGACCCCTGTGCTCAACCAACTGTAGCTGCCCCTTATCCTGTACGAGCTGTTGAAGTCCTGTTCCTATTTACAGGCTCTCAGTAAGAAATCCGTGTCCTGCGGTTGGGGATCAGCTGCGCGCTGGAGCTGCTCATTCACGGCACGTAACCCTCGGCGGGCTGGTGGGGTTTGTGACCGACCCTCTCCGTCACCCTTCTGAGCAGGGGTCAAGCTGTTGCCAAATTGCCACATTTCTTCCAAAAGATATGGATGAACAGACAAGGGTGAACATGCTGTTTTATAAATCCCACACTGATTATTTTAACGACCGTGGGCCCTTCTGGGAGCCTCGTGGGGGGTACAGAACGTCACAGATGTGGCAGGAGCCCCGCAGCTGACTAAAAACAGTCCTGGGGGACCCACTTATTCGTGGACAGATGCATAAGCTAACAACAGACATCCCATCATCCTTAATGCCATCACAAGTTGTAACTACGGGGACTCAAGGTAAGCCCCTGCCGCATTCAGCTGTAATTCCCAGTCAATGGGAATTGTCCCGATTAAACTGAGAGTGCAGCTCATTGAGTATTTGAAACTCCACTTGCAAGTAAATATTGACATGGTTTAAAGGGATTAACTAAGAAGACTGGATTCTTGTTAAAAACTTTTTGAGATAAAAAAGAGCCTTTTACAAAGTCTTTACAGTGTTTTGAGACGTTATTTCCTGTGATAAAATGGAAAAACGGGAAAACTCGCTGTAAAAGTGTATGAAAATCTCATGTTCCTAAACACTTATCTTTAAATGACCAACTAGTAAAATTATAGCTCTCATAAAACTGCACATCAAGTAGCTCTGTGTGTAACTTAATAATGGACAGTAGATGATGTCACACGGGCAGCAAAGAGGTAAATAGATTAAATTTCCCAAACTCATATTCTTTAGTGTTAGCAACGTGAAGTTGTCGGTCCTGAATTTTAATTGCTTGACTACTTTTATTTTTGCTAAGTGCAGACTGCGCATTTTGCTTCTCCGCTTCAGTCACTCCATGGGTAAAATGGGAATGATACCTATAACATCAGCCATGGGAGAGTTTTATGGGGAGAGAGGGAGGGAGGGACAGATGAACGGGTTGATTAATCAGGGCCTTGCTGCACATTCCCACTCTCCAGCGGGAAGACCGAGTTGGCACCCCAGAGCCCGGGGCTGGCTTTCCCGGGGCTGTGTGGTGGGATAATCCCACAGCAGCTCTCTGCCTGACCCCGCGTGTATCTCCGGCCGCAGCTGGAGCCTGCTGCTTCCCCACGGCTGTTGGCGCATGGCAGCGGGTATCACCTTCGCCCAGGGGATGTGCGCTCCGGGACCAGGCAGAAGGAGCATCCCTTGCACGGCCGATCCTCCGAGGCCACCAGGTGAAGCCGGCCCTGCCAGCTCCAGGTGCACATGCAATAAACCCCAGCACGCTCTGGTTGCTGGGGCCGGGGAAGAAGCCTGGGCTATTAAAGAAAGAAAGTGGAGATAATAATAGGTAGATATCAATATTATGAAAGTCCCTGAAATCAAAACAACAGCAAAAAAAAGCTCCCAGTTTTCTCTCCGCAAAAATCCTGGAATTAAATCTTTGGCTTAGTAAACTGTTTCTTTTAGCAAAGCAAATTTAAAAATGCCACAGTGATGAACAATGTAATAAAAAAAGCCATCGTATTATTCTTGAATGAGGTTTAATAAAAATCAAATAAAAGCAATTATCTGAATTTTCAAGAGGATCACCTCTTCCTTCCCTGAGGTACGGAAGAGAATGAATTCAGGAAATCATTAGAATCAGAAACTGGCGCTGCACAACAGAGCCAGTGTTTGCTGTACAAAGACAAACAGAAATCTCCTCCCAGGCTAACAGGCTCCTCGCTAAAGCTGCTGGAGTGGAAATTCCACCTATAGGTGAAGAAGGGTAATTAAAGAGGCACAAGAATTTCTTTGTAGTAGGGCTGGCTTTTCTACTCCAGAGCAGGCTTCGGCTTTTCAAGTATTCATATTCTTCTTCACTCACACAGAAAGAAATTGGATGTACTGCAATATTCAGAGCTGCCCACAGATCTCTGTGAGCAGGTACATGTGAATTAACACCCATTAACGCATACGGTATAGCACTTTCTGCTCTCACTTACCCCCGTCTACATCTAGAGGCCCCAATTTATGATCTCCTCCTACCTCCTGCAGCCGTTTAGGTTGATGGGGAGCATACCATTTGCAGCTGGAAAACGCACTTTGAGAGAAATCCAAATCTTTCCTGAGAATGTGTTGATTTCAACGACATTTTCAAAGGCAGAGAGCAGAAATGCATTATTTCAACACTCTCATTTATTTTGATAAGAGGAAAACATTTCATGCTGCCTCTTTTCAATTGCTTTTGTTTCCAATGCTACGGTATACTAAGTATTGCAATATTGATATTACTGTTTAATATTTTGATGACAAGCACAGTTTTTCAAATTTTCACAAGAAATCTTCAACGTGCCAACATTTTTTCTCAGATTCTGAATGAAAACAAATTCTGAAGTAGAAATCTTCCCGTCCAACTAAAAGGTGTCGCTAGATTAGACTTACACCACTTGGCAGTCAGACTCAGAGCAACTCCACTGACTTCAGAGGGGTAGCTTTAGCTTGCAGCATTGTTCCAGAAGAGCAGAAGTACGTCCTCTGCCTTATCAAGCAATTGTGGATGGTAACAGACCATTTAAAAGGGGCAGATCTTACTCCGCTTGACTGATATTCATAAATGCTCCGACCTCTGCAGAAGGAGGACGGCTGGAGTTGGGTGCCACATTTTTACCGTGAATGTCTCATGACTTTGTTGTTCTCTTGGTCAAATCATTTAGGGCTTGGTTCAGCCTTGCAGAAGTGGGTCCTTACATATCTCATATAATATAGTCACTTTTCCTATGAGCCTGATTCTTGCTCTGAAGTCAAAACCTCCATGGCTGATCTTTGGCAGCCCAACAATGAGCAGAGCGGACACTGATTTAAAACATACCAACTATTATGACTTGACTTCAGTCAAAATAATTTTAAAAGAAAAACATAACAACTGAAAAATAAGAACCAAGGAGGCAGGCAGACAGGGAGAAAAGAGCCTCTGATCCTAATCTTGCAACAAATTGTATGTAAATGGTGCCTCAGGGAAGCCATTGGGCTGCACGAGTTTCCCTGTTGAGCGTTTTGTAGAATTTGGGCCTTAACTTCATGTCACAAAAGCGGAGAAAAACACTGAAATGCAGGGAGGTTTGACTCCGCTCCCATTGATGCCCTGTGGGATTCATTGTTCAGCTTCCCTGAGAAGAAAAGCAACAGCCTTCTTGTTACATATGTTCTATAATACTTGGAATATAAGTACTGTTGGGCCAGACTGCCAGGTTTTTTGGCATACATTTTCCCCAGAGAAACAGCTAAGTTCCTCAGTAGTCTCAACAGCAAAAAGACTGAGAAATGCAGGCTCTTCAAATTAAAACAGGAAAAATAATCGCACTACAGGTGTCTAAATATTACATGAAATACATGAATTCAGCTCTGGCAAGATGTGTCTTCCACATACCCATAAAATAGCAAAAAGATTGTTCATATATTTGAAAAGATCAGAGTCACTTCTCTCTACCCTTTCCTCCAGATCAATTTAAAACAAGATAGGAGAGATGTTTAATATCAGGCTAAGGGAATTTTATGATTGCTCTTTTGCTTTTTTCCACCTCCATCATTTGAGAGGCCAGTTGTTCTGCTTGTCTCTCCCCCACCCTGTAGGGCCAGACAAAGTCTTCCTTCAGTCCCCAAGGACTGCTTCTAAAATATCACACAAGGAGGCACCACTGAGGGGAGGATGGGCTGCATTAGCGCAGATTGCCCATAACTGACATTTCTTTCACCTGTGAAAATGATAAAAGCACTACAGGCAGCATGACAATTCATACTTTCTCCTCACTAAGATTTCTTTTAGCAAAGGTGCCTTGTGATTTCAGGACTCTGACGAGGGTACCTTCTACTCCACTGATCTAATCTTCAAATCCTGCCAAGCCAGTGTAGGACGCAACGTTGGAGGTGTCACTGGTAAGCTTTGCACTCCCCATCACATGAGATTATGGAGTCTGAGCAGAAATCATTTTAGTTGCTTACTTCCATCTACAAGTTTTACTCAGTGTTTAAACAGAACCCAATAGTATTAGCCATACAACATATGCTATACATGCTTCCAGGTGGGTTTTAGGATTTTCCAGGTTTTTAAAGGTGAAGTCTATGTAGTAAGAACTGCTCCTAGAGCTACTTCTACATATTGGGACTATTTTGGTTTCTACCCACCAGATAGGGTCTAAGTGCTGTGTGCCAGCTGCCAAAAGAAAAGAAAAAATTCCAGAAATTAAATATGGAAAAGTAGCATTGGTAAGAATTTAATCAAAAGTCAGGAAGCCATTAATTCAAGTCAAACTTGCTGCATGAACCTCTGCTTAAAACAAAACACTCACACAAAAAATGTAGAATCATTAACAATAACAGGAAATCAAATGGTTGCTATTTCAGCATGTATACTAGAAAAATGTGTATGTACAGAGATTAAATAAAATAAAACCCCACAGCTAAAGAAATGGCCTAAATGATTACTTTTCTGCTCTTAAATTTTCGAGGGCAAAGGAAAGCGGAACAAGTGTAATTCTGCCTGGAACAACAGCATTATTATTCTTCTTTAAAAGAACAAGCACAGCAAACAAACAAAGGTTAGTACCCTTCCCTTCACAGCCATATATCGTGACGCAGCAACTAGGAAATAACTGCCTGGCTTTGGGTCACGCTAGGGATGAATTTGCAGGGCTGCGCCTGCTCCGCCAAGGGAAAACTCCCCAGACGGTGTGCAGCAGGTTAGTGAGGTTGGCACGCTCAGGTGGTTTAAGTTCCATTTAAATGACGATGACTCAATACAGGGATTTAAAATATGCAGACACTGTTGCCGACCTGTTGGAACAAGGCACTTGACGATGCAGTTTCCCTGTCAGGAACAGGTTCAGGTACAGGTTCTGGTCATGCATCTGCCACTGCTTTTTGAGTAAATCATGTCGCTTATATTTGCAAGAATGTCTTCTGTTGCTGGGTGCTCGGGTTTCAAATACCAAGTAAAGGACACTGTCGCCGTGGACAGGCTTGAAACAGCCACGGTTTCTATGTTCCAGCAGTGGCTACCAAATAACCTGCTGTGTCAGCGTTTCTCATGTGGGGATCTCAGAACAACCAGTTCATTTCACAACCACCACCTGTGATCTACATTGATATGCATATATTTGTATTTGTTTAGATCTACTCATATTTAACAATATTTATTCATATTTTTCATGCAGACCAAAAGAATCACACAGAGGTTTAACTACAAAATGAACCATTTACCAACTGCAGATGTTTGCACGTCCAAGCTATCAACTTGAGACACTGTGGACATGACTTTCGGAAGAGTTAACAGTGCAACTCTTCTTGCTAAGGAATGTGAATGTCAGCCGTACCCGCAAACTGCTTTTTCTAATCTGATTAACCAAAATCATTTTCATAGATTAGGCACTGACCAGAGCAATACTTCACAAAAGAAGGTTCTTGCACTGGAGAAGTAAAGAGAGAGCAGGACTAGCACTAAAACACTACATTGCCGTCTTCTATTGGTCATTTCACCTCTTGATGATACAGTTTTCCCACCTGTGAAATGGAGATGGTGGTACCGACCTTTCTGGTAAAAATATCTTTGGAAAAGCAACAGCGATGTTCAGGCAACATGAAGAGAACAGCTTTGTGTTTGCACCAGGCCTGCCATCACTAGCATCGCAGCTCACGGCTGGAGTATGAGATACCAAAAGGACATATATGAATAATGTTTAAGTAGATATCATAAATGCTTTCAATTCACTAGTTCTTTAAAAAATCCCTAGGGCCCAGACAAATCCATTTTTCTCCTTGTGACCTGTAAATCTTCCCCAAACGGAGGTATTAGGTTTCTCCTGCCTATGCAAATGTATTTGGGTGGCATGTGGAGGAGCATCAGGTCAAAGGGACCTTACTGGGTTGCAGGCTTACTCGGTCTGGGTAGTCAGGATGCTGGAAGCAAGTGTTTATCACACAAGTTGCCGCTAGACATAAACATCTGAAAGATCTTTGGTCCTGCACTAACAAAAGTTAAAGCTCTAACTTAGCCTCACGATGCTGCTGTACAACAAAGACAAGCTGAAATAAATTCCCTACAGATGCACAGAAAATGTGCTCCAGCTGTAACCTGACTCGTCTGCTTTCCATTCATGCCCACAAACCCCATATTCTGTGGGTTTAGATATCCACCATCCATTACCTGAAGAACAGATGGATTTAGTGCAAAATTAAAGGAAATCAATACAACAGATCACTGTTTTAGCAGTATTTCTCTTTTCTCAGGAAGACCGCATTTGTGCGAAATCCTCCATACTCCTACAAGATTTTCAATTAATTAAAAAACATGTTACTGCAGATTGAAAATTTTGAAATGACACCTTATCATCTTTAATCTCTATCAAGCATGTATAGGCATTCTTACTAACATGGGAAATAAAAACCTTGAAAATATGTCTATTGTTAGAAACAAAGTAGAAACTAGGCTGTCACAGACAGCTTCTCTTATTTAATTGAACCCCACCAATTAAAAGCTGCTTTTAAAATAATTTTGTACTAGATTTGATCAATTTTTACCACATAGCTACATTTTTTCTTGAATTTTAGCTTTAAAATTGAAAGTGTACCTTCAAAAGCACATTTAAAAAAAACAACAAACACCTGAGTCATATGAAACTTCAGAGCATCAGGAAAAATATGCTGCTTCAATTCAACTGTAGTTCTAGTAATTTCAGTGCCTTATGGTTTAAGTAAGTACAGAAACATTTATTAGTCCTATTCTCAGAAGTACAGGTTTGGACATTCGGGGGGAAGAAGGGTTGTTGGGTTTAGGTTTTCTTGGTTTTGGGGTTTTTTTTCTTTAAGACAGAAAAACAATTGGCAGATTGCACATTCAAAAATAAGTTTTTTTTAAAAAAAAAAAAAAAGAGTTCCTGACAATTCCTCTAGCCCAGGAAGTATTAAAGAGAGAACTAATTATTGCCCCAGCTGTGGCTGAGCAGCCGATTTGAAACAGCTGTACTAAAAACCCACCTTAAATTAGCAGCTGGGTATGCTGTGCAGAGCCTAAGGGAAGGGTCTGGAGGCTTGTAGAGTGGCCCTTTGGGTGTCTCAAGGTTGCAGGATATGGTTTTGTACCTTCTGCTATCTCAGCGTGGCCTGTCTCCAGTCCTACAGGTAAGAAGCGTGGCTGGTGTTGTGCTGGGGTGCAGTAAATGTAGGTGTCTATGAACAAAGAGCTTTTTGACCCATGCATATAGGGTTAGGTTTGAATAAGTAACAATGTGTGGTTATGAGTCCTGTAAATCTTCTTAAAGCTTTGTTGCAAAACCAGAAGAAGCTCTCTTTTGGGTCTTGGCTTAAGCTATTAGGTCTTGGTAGCTTAAAACTCTTGTGTTGACTACCTGTTGAGGTGCCCGTGAGTGAAGATGGGTAGCTGTGTATGAACAAGTGAGACTGCAGCTGAGCCGTGGGGACTGACAAGCACACCCAAAATCAAATGGGGGGTGATGTTAAAAAAAAAATAAAATTCTGCATTAAGTACAAGTCAGGTTGATGCTTTCAAGTCATTTAAGTCTTATGAATGCAGGTGCCTTTCAATGACTAAAAACCCAGCACTTGACTTAAGCGATTAAAATCTCAAACAACGTGTTTTGAAATGGCAAGCTTTTCAGTGCGAAATGCTTAGTAGTGCTCTGAATTCATAGCACCTTATGTTACATCGCTGTGCTTCTTGAACAGCCCCTTGTACTCCTGGCATAAGGATAACGGGATTGTTCTAGAGAGCTGCTCAGGTTTGCTGTTGGAGGTAATTAAAAACAGCTGGACAATGTGTGTCCCTATTTGCTGTCTTGGTAAGAGGGGATGTACACTGCGTGTTTCCTTCGTATGCCTGAAGTCATTAAGGAGCAGTTAATTCCCCAGGACCCTAAAGGTCCATGCAGCAGAGCAACAAAGGCTCTGGTGAGCAGCTGTGCTGTGGCACGCTCCGCCTTGGGCTGCGTCGTGGCGTGGTGGGGAGGACAGGCAGCTCCTGCCTGGTGGGCTGGGGAAGCGCTTGCGGGGAGGTCTGGATGCTCCCCAGAGGACACCAGCAGGTTCTTCTCTGAAGATCCGAGTGGGGGAGGGAATGGCTGAAGTCTTAGGGGAGTATAGAAAAGGGGGAAAACCCCTGCGACAAAAGCAACTTGGACCTCCCGTGTGTGTCTCCCCTGCTAAGGCAGCACGCTGTGCTGGGAGATGGATCCAAATCCGAGCAGCGCCGGGGCACTTCCACTGAGGTACCCGCAGGAGTGTGATAAGGCCTCTGGGAGAGAGAACAAACTGGTAATATTAGCGAGTGATCACCATGGTAGCAAAAAGGGAGCACAAATTCATTTCTCCTCCTGCCTTTCACTGGCTAAATGGAAAAAGCTGGGACAGTAAGCAGAGAAAGTGGGGGAATACTTGATCTTTAGTTTTAACCTACCATGAACAACTTCAATGTGTTTTTGGGTGTTTTCTAGATAACTTTTTTTTGAGTCTGATCAGAGACTCTGAAAGAAACTGTGCCCAGGCATGACAGCTGTATTTGATGATGAAGTAGTGTCTTCCATCTGCTTACTTAGCAAAAATCTCTGTATTTTAAGAAGTATGTTCTCCTGCGCTTCCTCTTCCTCCTCCCCTTTCCCACTGGGTTACATGACTGACACTTTTGCCATGACAAATCCATGAGTGTCTTAAAAATTTACCATGAAAACCCTGGAGCTTTAATTATTGTGCATTTACATAATTAGTGCAAATACATGCAATTACCATGTGTACCTACACAATTACCAGCTACAATGATGTACTAACAATCCTTATTAAACTTTAGCGGGGGAGGGATGCGTTGATTGTATGCACAAGCAACATCCGTAATTTCAGTTTTCTTTTTGTTGCCCTTATTTGAAATAGCCGTGAGTGCTTGGGGATGGGGGGGGGTTAACATGCTGAAAGCAGTGACATACTGAAAGTAGGTCAATAAGCTGTCCAAATTAGAGTTCTAGTGAGATGAAAATACAAGATAGATATTCCCAGCAATGTTTGCAGGACGCAATAGCTTCTGCAGCTAGCATAATACTGTCAATTCCTGATTACCCATGGGTTAACTATCCAAAACGTGAGGTAACTGTGCTGCATCAGTATGCACATCCTGTATCGCATCTGTAGTTCACCTGAACAGACTTCCTAAAATTCTGTCACATCCGTACTCTTCCTCCAGTTGCAAGTGTCTGCATGACTGGAGTCCTCACGACGTGCCCCTTGGTTGCCTTGTTCAGCCGAATGTCTACTACTAGGGAAAAACAAGTGTTTCCACATTATTTAATTATATCATTTACCTTAATCTTTGAATTAAGATGGGGGGGGAGGTTTCACCTCATGAATGCTGTCTCTTGCGAAATATATGCGTCTTTTCTTATAGGAAGTATTTAATGTAAAAATCCAAGCATTAGGAAGCACTGCTAATTCAGTAGTTCTCCGGGTTCCTCTGTTCTCTAGGAATTTCAGTGGCCTTCTACTTCTTTTGGCTCACCAACAATAAAAGACAGCAACTGATGTGTTAGGGATCACACCTCTTCCTGTTGTCTTCAGTTTTGCGCTTATTCTCCTATCCAGCTGTAAGGAGAATTTGTTGCCTGTGGTAGTTTTGCGAGAGCGCTTTATTACAAAATTCTTCGCTGGTCCCTCTGCCCTAGGTAGTCCCCCAGAATAGGAAGGAAAACTGTCTGCTACGTTTTTGTTTGTTTCCTACACTTGACAGATCACAGTTCAAGCCTTGATGCTCTTCTGTGCCACTTCCACGTATGCCTGTGGAGTGCACTGCCACACGCAAGAGCATCAGTTTTGTTTTGTTTTGTTTTTTGCCTCTTCTTAGAGAGTAGAAAACAATACTTTTTGTTAACGCAGTGAAAAATTGAGAGGATAATTGGTGCTGCTAAATGTAATAAAGTAATACTTTGGGCTCTCAGGCATGTTTTATGACCAATATGGCAATTACTGAATAAAATCCTATGCCCCAGAATGTTTATTTGTGTAAACAACTTATGGTTATTTATTCATATTTTATGAATTTATTTTTTCTTTTTCCAAAATTGTATTAAACATCCCTTGTGGTACAAAATACAGTTGGTTAGGAAAAAAAATAAATTATGCTGCATGCTAAATGAGAGGACCCTTTGAGAACCTAGTCCTAAGTGTGTTTAAGGCTACATTTTATTTAGGATGATTAGCTGTGATACAAAGCATTATAATGTTCTGGCAAGCTCTGTCTGATACAAAGCAGTCCTCGCTGTCTTTACAATAACATCTTGTTTTACTCTTGTTTGCTCTCCTTTCATGTTGCCAGGCTGGCTAGTTTAGACCGAAATCTCTCGCAGACACTCAGACCAGAGTTCAGCCTAAGAGTTCTCCACTCGGTGCTGGTGTTATTTGTCATCTCTGTCTCCTGACTGGGTCAGACAGGAGCTGAAGACAAGAGGAGAAACAGAAGTAGGACTCGGACTTCAACGTTCGTGCTCTACACATGGCTGCATTTGTTGTTCTTTAAATCTCATTACCTTTCTCCATTAAAATTCAGTGAGGCTAAAAGAAGACATGCTTACTGTCAAAATCTGGCAGTAGGTAGTCAAATGACAGAAAGACAGAGTAGTATTTCCTCTACCATCTATGAAACAGGAATCCACAGCGTGGACATCTCTGCTAACATTCCAAGTGAAATGCTCTCAAGGTAGTTGCATGCATGTCTGGTTTTACATAAGGTTACCCAATTGCATTATTCGGAGCAGATTAAAAACAAGGTCCTGACGTTTGCAGTGGTTCAAAATCCTTGGGTGGGTGGTGGTTTTTTTTTTTTGTAAGATTGTGATGTTGCACATAACGTTCTGGCCATCTTCCAGCTTTGCTAATTATATTCTGCCTGAATACATTCCCCTGACTTTAAACTTGGGTAAGGTTTGATTTTCTTTTTCACTTTTTCCTCCTGAAACTGTATGGTGTAGCTGGAAAAGTGTTTAATAACAACAGAACCGACTAAAGTCCCTATTTACAAACCTCAGCTGTAATGTTGGGAAGTTATTTGCTTTATGGACAAGGTTTGCACAAGTCAAGTGACTTCATCCCAGACCAAATTTTGATTTGAGATTTCTCAAAGTTGAGACATGCTTGGTTCTTGATTTTGGACTTTGATTTGGCTCTGACAGGGCAGTGTCTTTATGTCCTTTAGAACAAAAGATTGTATGCACTGGGGTGATGAATGTTTACGTCCCCATAAAAGTATACTTTCGGCGCTATATAAATAGCATGTTTACAATGCTGCATTTCCTCAGCTCACATATGTTAAGTTCCTTTTCAGTACGTTACAAGCACACAGCGTGCCTTCTCTTCCTATCCTTCCAGCTCTTCTTTGTTTTTGTTTTTAAGCTGTATCCTTGACTCTTGAAGGCATACATCCTGCATTTTGGTGCTATCTTCCTACATCATCTTTTTAAAGGCTTTATTCTCTTTGCCAAACTAATCAAATCCCCTTGTTTAATTCAGCATGGTGTGCGTGTGAAGGCTGAGTACAATGCTGTAAACTATGGCTCTGATCCTTCTCAGACTATACCCCGTGCCGAATTGAGCCATGGGTGCAAAGTTGCTCAGTGGTTACTCAAGAGTCATAGTCACTTGGGTCTTGTGTTTGCAAGACTACAGACTTGTTAAGTGTATGTGTTGCCTTACCATGGCACCCTGAAGAGCCCCTAGAAGAGTTCTAGACTTCTGAGTACGTGGAACAACTTGCAGGGGACTGGCATAAACAGCAGTTTGGTTCAGAAAGAATGACTGTAAAAGGAGGTGTGAGTGTAAATTCCCATAAAAGACAAGATGTGTCTCCTCAGTGACTACAAATTGCCTTGATGATGCTCCTTTCCTTCCCTGTTGTATTGAAGCTCCTTTGGAGGAATCCAGTCCCTCACTTTAGTCACGAATGACTATATGACTTAAGCAGTAGAGGTTGAGGAGGACCAAAGAGGGACCAAATTTAAGACAATATGCAAATGTTTTCAGGTCTCAAAACGAAAAGGGAAGGGGGGGGAGAAAAAGCCCAAACCTCCAGTCACTTCCCTCTTAATGTCTCGTAATTGTTTTCAATTTGTTTTTCTCAGTAAAATTGTTTACTTTTTCCTCTAGGACTCCAGTTGCATAACTGCAAATTTCCTTAATGTCTTTGCATAGCAATTTCATGTCTAATTTAAGAATCCAAATAAACCCAGTTTTCTTTCCCATACTATTAAGGAAAAGATAAAAATGGACAGTTGTCAATAAACTGTTACAGTTTCTCACTGTGCATAGTGAAATGTGTACAGCCTGAATGCAGCCTCACTTAAATGTAATCTCACTTCCACGCTGGTGGAATTTAACTGCATCCAGTAGCATTACTCCTGGTATCCTATGCTGTTGCTAAGTTGGAAAAAGGCTTGTTCTTCCTCATTCTGAGGCAATATCAGCTATACTTTAGCGTAACTATTGATCTGAGTAAGCATTTGCATGAGATAAGCCCATGGGTCAGGACAGAAGAGTAGATGGGAGATCTGTGTTGATGTGTGAACAGTTCTGTGAGGGCTTGGGAGACTTCAAAAAGTGTGCTTCTGGGGAGCACCAGGTGTGGCGGTGCCATGTGTGTGACTGTGATGGGACTACTGCAAACAGCTACAAGAAAAGCAAGGCTGATGTCAGACCCTATTACGAAATCGGCACCGATCATAGGCAGTCGTTTGTGCATGTTGTACAGCTGCAGTCCAGGCTGAGCTCACTTGAGTTAGCTCTTAAACTAGGCAGCTTAGTTACTAATGGCTGTAGCACCCAATAGCTCAGTGTGGACTTGCGATCTAAGCACTTACTTCCTTTGGTCTCCGTGGTCTGCTCCAAAAAGCTGCACTGATAGCAATTACCTGATAAAACTTGTATACAAGTAACCTAGGTACGTCTAGGCACGATGTCTACGTGCCATCTCAATCAATGCCATTTTCATTACTGTGCAGTATGAATTATGATAGCAGCAAAACCTAATTTGAACTGCAGCTGAAGAGGGATAGGAGGAGGTGATATTCCGGTTTAACATACAATCCTCCGGAGAAGGGAGTTCAGATCCGTCTTGGGTTATACAGCAGAAATGAGGTTAGCAGATTTGGTATAATCCCTTGTGGACAGGCCCACCGCAGAGCGTGGAATAATGTGGATAACTGCCTGTCTGCCTGCTCGCTGACGGCTTCGCTACTGCAGCAGCAGCAGCAGGATGTTAAGCCAGGATCCGAGATCATGTGCTGAAGCTTGTGCAGCTTCTGTTTTAAGGCTAGTTATGACAACTCTCCAACCCAAAATTGTTCAAGAGCGCTCACTTGCAAAATGCAGCCTGGTCTCTTAAAATAAACAAAAAGGGCCTAACCCTTAACTGTGTTGCAAATACTGCTTTTGCTTTGCTCTGACGTGTAAACCGGAGTTGGAAAATTAGGCTGATCAGCCTAATTGAGCGCTTTCTTTGCAGGAGTGTTCTTGGGACAGCACTGAGTAACCTAAGCCAGCCCTGCCATACATCTAAACTCCTAACCCCTTCTTTCAGACCAAGTGGCCAGTCCACCCTTTATTCCCCAGCAGGCAACTGGCAGTCAACTGGAGCAGCTATAAAAGCGCTTTATTCTTTGCCGTGGATTAGCCCAGTCCCCGGCTGAAAGAAAGCACATCAACATGGATTACAGGCACCTTTCTAATTTCATGAATCATGTCGGCACCGGTCAGAGAAAACTAAGGCCCTCCTAATCTTTAGGGAGTTAATTTACAAACAAACTGATAAATATACTAGATAAACTGACTGCTGCAACCACTTTTGGGCCAAAACCTGGCACAGCCTGCGTATGAAATAGGGAATGCGTCCTGAGAGGCGGAGAACCTGAAGGGCTCTGTACAGGCAGGCGTAGCGGTTGGGACCTGGCCGTGACACCAGTTAACACTCGCTGTCACTGCAAGCGCTGTCTGATCTCTAACGACTGCAAGTGGCCGAGGCTGTCGCAGTTGCGCATCCCCTGTGGACAGGTATCGCCTCCAGCCCCTTTGGTGCCTCTGAGCAGTGTGGGGCAAACCCCGATTTAGTGGAGATCAGGCACAAAGGCGCCCACTAAATCCCTAAACAGACTTCCTGCGAGACCTGTGTTTTCCTAGCCGTGTACCGATCAAGCAGTTTAGTTTCTGAAAGATGGCGAGGTGATGCAGCTGGTAAATCCTGCGTGATGCGGTGATGTGAAAGTATTCCGCAGAAAAACTACAAAAAGCTTGAAAAAGTAAATGCGTTATTACCAATCTGTTTTCTGCCTGGATGACATCAGTGGAAATTATGCTTAAATACAGTGGACAGGCTATGCCCTTGTAACTGCTTTTCTGCACAGAGATAGGTTTAATTTTCTAATCTTGTAATTCTGTAAGATGGTTTGAAGCACTGAAACATCAAACCTACTGCTTGACTCTGCCTGTGTCCAAGACAGAAGTTTTGACACCTTACCAAGCTGATGCCCTAAGATAGTAATTGCCAATTAATTTACTATTAAGGTATGATGCAATGACATCTGTGTGATTATCAGGAAATGACTGTATTGCTACAGTACCATTGTCGGCTACTTAAAAGGCTGGGTTTATTCATAATGGGCACACAACGCTGTGCCAGGGTGGAATGACCTATGGGCTGCATTGACTAAGCGGTACCTGCTGCGTCCATCCGTGGACTGCGGGCTCAAATCGCGGGGTTGGTATGGCTCAGGGGGGAGAGCAGCGCACAGCGAAGAGGGGGCGGCGAGGGGGTCACTGTTGGGAGTAGCCAAGGGTGGCACCTCGGCCAAACTCGCCGAAAGTGCTCAGTGTGGAGGTCCTTGCCCCCTGGGGCTGTCCCACTCGGTAATTACGCAGCCCCCACGGGCTCAGACCTTTGAAGAAAATAGAATCACAGAATGGTTTAGGTTGGAAGTGACCTTAGAGATCACCTAGTTCCAACCCCCCTGCCACGGGCAGGGACACCTCCTGCTAGACGAGGTTGCTCAAAGCCCCATCCAGCCTGGCCGTGAGCACCTCCAGGGACGGGGCCTCCACAACTTCTCTGGGCAACCTGTGCCAGTGCCTCACCTCCCTGACAGTAAATACTCCCTGTGGGGGTAGGGGGCTCGCTGCGTGCGCAGCCTGCGCGTCCCGCACCTGCCCCTGGGCCTGAGGCCGAGGCGGCCGCGTCTCCACAACCGCAGCGCCCCCTCCTCGGCCGCGGCCCGCCGCCCCCGCAGAGGACGGGCTGCCCGGTGCGGCGGAGGCCGAAGGCTCCCCGCCCGGGCGACCCCCACGCTTTTGGGGCAGCCGAGGGCAGCGCTGAGTGGCGGCAGAGGCCAGGCGGCTCCCCGCCGGGGCGGGCGGGAGCTGTGACAAGGAGAAC
>VYXH01005529.1:3098-13414 GCA_013397275.1 Burhinus bistriatus | reverse complement strand
AGTAGGATAATGAGAAAATAAAAACTAAATCTTAAAACACCTTCCCACCATCCCTCCCTTTTTCCCAGGCTCAACTTCGCTCCCAATTTTCTCTATGTCCTCCTCCCCCAGTGGTGCAGGGGGACAGGGAATGGGGGTTGCAGTCAGTTCATCACACATTGTTTCTGGCGCTGTTCCTCCTCGGGGGGAGGACTCTTCACACTCTTCCCCTGCCCCAGCGTGGGGTCCCTCCCACGGGAGACAGTCCTCCACGAACTTCTCCAATGTGAGTCCTTCCCATGGGCTGCAGTTCTTCATGAACTGCTCCAGAGTGGGTCCCATCCATCCACCTGCTCCAGCATGGCGTCCTCCATGGGCTGCAGGTGTATATCTGCTCCACTGTGGACCTCCATCTTCACCATGGGCTGCAGGAGAATCTCTGCTCCAGTGCCTGGAACACCTCCCCCCCTCCTTCTTCACTGACCTTGGTGTCTGCAGAGTTCTTTCTCTCACATATGCTCACTCCTCTCTTCCGCTGCAGTTGCTGTTGTGCAGCAGTTTTTTTCCCCTTCTTAAATATTTTATCACAGAGGTGCTACCACTGTCGCTGATTGGCTCAGCCTTGGCCAGCAGCAGGTCTGTCTTGGAACCAGCTGGCATTGGCTCGATCAGACATTGGGGAAACTTCTAGCAGCTTCTCACAGAAGCCACCCCTGTAGCCCCCCCCACTACCAAAACCTTGCCATGCAAACCCAATACAATATGCCAGTGTGAACTGTTTAACTTTGCCTTTTCTTCAGGGTTCATTTTAAAGAAAGTAGGATTAAAAAACTGTGTTTTGAACATTTTTTCACGTAGTATTTCATTCCATCAAACAAAGGAAAAAGCCTACATATTATCTTTGACAATCTTCTGTCATAATAGTCAAAACTATTTATTGATGTAACTTTACAGTACTTTGAACCATTACTGGAAAATACAACACTGTTTTAAGATGAGAAAATAGCATTGCTTTAGTTAGCATTCAGCAAGTGCTCTTTTCTGACAAGGAATATGTACAGGGAGAACAAGTTTTGTGTTGATCACTGAAAGTAATGGATCATTGAATTCCTGTATTAATCTGCCCTTCTGGTGTCTATACATTATAAAAATTCAAGCATGTTGCAGATTGCCTGCCTACCCTACAACTAGAATGTGAAAGATTTACAGGGTAAATTGCTATTGACATATGCCAGGGCAGTGAGACTGAACAAGAATTGCTGTATTCGGCTTACTGCAAACATCAGCTTTGCCTTTTCATGTCTTCAGTCTGAGGCTAAAGTTCTTTACAAGGACAATGTTATGTGTTTTGGATTAATCAGAAGCCTTGGTCATTTGAAAGGTCATGTATGCAAGGAACAGTAAAATCTCTTTTTTAACTGATCTGTGTGTTGGCTTCTGTGGAGAATTGTGGGAAACAATCTATAGAAGTCATTAATGGAAATGTATGTCTAAAAGAAAACATAACAGCGATAAGCCTATTATACTCTTTGAATCCAAGCTACTACTGATGTGGGGTTGGGTGGGGACACATTTGACTGATTTTCAAAGTCAGTCAGTTGTATTTTTGCATGACAGAGTCTTTTGCAAAACATAAGCCTTTGGAATCATTATCAAGGACAAGATCTCTTTTCTTGTTGCTTAAAAAATTCCTTATAACTATAAGATGAGACATAAGGAAACCAGATATAAAAGTCTAAGAATAAAATAAGTGGCTTTGGTAATGAGAAGGATTTGAATGCACAGATTCATAGCTCATAGAATGAAAAATCACATCTGGCTGCAGTAAAATGAAGGGGTTTACATTCTTAAGCAAAGAAAATCTGGCAAGGCTCTGGAGCAAAAGTCTGCAAAACAAGGCTGAATGAGTTCTCTTTACACTAGTATGACAATATTTCTCCAGGTTGTATTTCTTCATTCATCAATTCCACCTTTGCAGAATACGCAATTAATTCCTTCAGTGAAGCTTAATATTTTTACTGTATATTTTGCTTTTCAAACATCTTCAATATCCTGTTGACATAAGGGGAACCAATTGACCCTCAACTCATAATTTTTCAAAGCTAAGATCTTTTAGAGTCCTTAATGGACTAACATCCTCTGACATTTGAATTACTAGTATTTGCAAAGTTGCTATGGTGACAAATATAGTTCTGGTTAAAAAAATAGTAATAATCCTATCTTGCTTAAACACAATTTCCAGAAGAACTCAGCATGGTTCCAAAAGTACATTTCTGCTAAAATGAATGCATGGTGCCCTTTTTTCAGAGCAATTGTATCTTTAGTAAAATATAAGTGTAAAGGGAAGTCCAACCTCCTCTTTGGTCACAGTACCTTATGACAGTCTACTCAAATTACTATAATTTTTTAAACAAATTTAAAATAGCACAGTATTTCTTGAAGGAAAGATCCAGACAGGCCCAAGGAAACAATTTACAGCACAAAATGCCTGGGGCTTGCTTCAGCTTCTTTTTGGTCATTCTCATGAAGTAAAACAACCCAAAAGGCAGTGTGATCCTTCCCTTTAAAATTCCTCTGCCCAGCACTGCAGACCCATCACACATGGCTTAATGGTAAACTACAGCAGGCTGCTTTGACTTATGCCAGGAGGGGCTGGGCCTGTGGGCATTGGCATTGGACCCAGGGGTACAAAGACCCCCTGTAGCAGTTTTTGCCTGTGTTCATCCCTCTGGTCCCACACTAAGCAAAGACAGCTGGAGATATCTGAGCCATTTTTTGTCTTTCACTAGAAATGGTTGTCGGACTACATCGTGGTCTTTTTTGTGCATGAAGCATTTTGCAGACAGGGATCCCTACATGTAGCAATAACGGCTGTGTTATGAGAAGGACTCACTGGTGAATTTAACACCCACACAGACCAGCTTCCAAAACACAGGTGATGCATTTTTGAAGCTATTCTTGTATTCATATTCTTCTTCTCTCACAGAAATCTAGGGCTCTCATACACAACAGGGTACCCTCTCCTAAATCTGTAGTTAAGCAGGCTAGTTTATATGCCAGTGCAGTTTTCCTAAGCACCCTGTATTGTCCAAGTAGAGAGAGAGAGATTCTCTACATCTCTTTCTCTCTCCATTGATTATATGGGGACAGAAGAGATATTCATATCCTACCAAACACTTGAGTCAGAGCCTAAAGCCAGGCATAGTCACAAGTCCAAGGCAAAGTGTAAGTGCTTAGAGTAAGCTTACTGAACCCTGCGTTACTTTCAAGGGTAGTTAGAAGGTGGTAGCCAGCAATATCACTCCTGGCTTAGCCTGGAGCCAGGACATGGATCTTTCCTTCCTACAGAGCAGGTCTGAGTATCAGCAGAGTGGTGGCAGTCAGCAGCTGAGAGGTTCTACAAGCGTGCTCCTAAGTTGCCCATTAGTTGCATCACATTCAAATTGCAGAAGAGAGCTTTGTAGGGTGAGCTGTTTCACCACCAGCACTCAAGGTCGCATGGTGTTTCAAGGCCTCAGATACTCCAATTCAGCTGTAGTCAAGGTTAGGGCTTGTATTATTTAAATGGAATGTAAATTAAACTTCAAACTCAGCCCCTGTCGATGGCTTAATGTACAAATGTAAATGTCATCCTGGTAGATCAAAGAGCTATAGTGGAATGTGCTGGACAGAAACAACAGAAGGAAGACAGAATGACTTTGAAGTTTTGGTGATAAATTTAGATCTTAATTTTAAAAAGTGAAAGATAAGAAATGAATAAGCTTTTGATTTTGTTTCAAAGATCTGGGTTTAGATCATAAGGTTTGCATTAAAATGTGAAAATGTTTTTTTTAATTGTGTGGGAGGAAGTGTCACTGCTTCTTTCTAAAAATATAGGAAGAATGTTGATAGCAGGAGAAACTGTTAAAAGACTGTTATGTTTTAACAAGCAAAAGTAAAACCTGTGTTGATATTATTCCTGTAATAATAATTCCTGACAGATAATCCTTAGTTTTTTTGAAATCCTGAATTAAACAGAATCATGTTACCCTAGATGTCAAAATCAGTATTGTCTTTTTTGCCTTGTTACAATTCTGTTTGAAATTGATTTAAGGGGAATTTGCTTTGTTTTTACTTCACTCTCTGTCTCTCTTTTAAGGTCAACTCAAATCAAAACATACTCTTGGGATAATGCCCAGGTTATTTTGGTTGGTAACAAATGTGACATGGAGGATGAACGGGTAATCTTCACTGAGAGAGGCAAACATTTAGCAGAGCAACTCGGTAAGAAAAGAAATTACAATTATTATTATTATTATTATTATTACTGACTGTGGTAAAGGGTCAGTCTGGCTTCTGGTGAACATGTGTGTAACTAAGATCTCCTTGTCACTATTCTTATATAGGCATTTAGGGGAAAGGGTATTATAAGAATGACTGCGTGGGAAACAGAAAGAGATGGTGACATTTCACAGTATACCACCTGTGCTGGATCTAATCCCATGCTGGTGTTTTTTAATTTATGTATTTTCATAGCTCACTGATCTCATTTTTTTTTCAAATAATTTTTCTAGTTGTACAATTGCTTGTCCTGGTAAATAATTTCATCAGAATAACACATCTTCCTATCGCATCTGTCTAAATAAGCATTACATATGTGTAAAAGCACACCTAAAAAGTATCTATTAAAAATAACCATAAATTAGTCCTTGAAAGGTGACAGAAAAGATTTAACAAGTTATGTCCAGAAAAATTGCCAACATTTGTGAAGAACTGAGCTTTTTAAACTGTTTGCAACAAAACCAAAACAGTTGCCATTGCACCTGCTTTAACAGGGGATATTTTTCTTTGCAGAAATACCTGTCATGTTATATATATTTCTATAATCTGTTCTTCCCTCTGTGCAGAAATGTTTATATGCTTTCTGTACAGCTGCAATCATTTCTTAAATCTGCTCAGAGATTGTGGGAGATGATGTCAGGAAAAGCAGAATGAGTTTCCCTGAATTGTAGTAAATGCTCTGGCCATGTTGGCCAGTTTGAGGGGCACGAGTTGTGTCAAACACTTGGGACTTCTTTCTCTGCCAGTGAGTTGATATCATCTCTTGCGGACATCTTTAAAAATAAATGATATAGATTTTTGTGTCCAGCAAGACATTTTGACTGTGGGGCCTTTGAATGCCATGGTCTGCAATGTTGGTTACAGTCGCAATTACAAACAAGCACAACACATGTGAGTGCTGTACAAAGAACACATTGTGAAACACTCTGTTCTCAAGTGTGGTTTTATTTTTAGCCCTGGTTTATTTGAAGTCACTGAGAAACTGAATACATGTACATTTTGGGCAGGGTTTTCAAAAGGTCAAAAAGAACACCGGACATTTAACCCTCTGGGAATCATGGTGTCCTGTTGAGAACAGCGTTATTGGAAAATTATGGCTGCCAACCTCTTTGAAAAGTGTGGCCTCAATTTTATTAAGGAGGTGTAATCAATCATTTCTTTAAATCTCAGTGCTGGTTTATTTCTCAAGTGTAACCCCAAACAAGTGGTTTAGATCAACCAGCAACAGGTCTCATTACCTGCTAAAGTCTGGCTAAACTAGTCAAGTATCCTGTGGTAGCTCTGAGTAGCTCTCCTCATAACACTAACGGGTGTTCACAAAAGAGAAGGAATGGTTAATAAAACCAGATCTGACCTTGAAGGGAAATTAAGAAAATATTTATGAAGACAGAATTTGTCTCATTTCCATTTTACATTTTTTTAAAGTTTGTTGTTAATGACAAGCAGCATACGACCTTACCTACAGTAATGGCCAGAAGTAGGTGCCTTGGGAAAGGTATAAAAGGGCAAACATATAGTGATACTTTCCCAGACTGTAGCAAATTATGTTCATGGGCAGTATTTTTATATTTAATAGCCCTTTCATGATTTTTTTTCTATGGACTTGTTCAATAATGTCTTTGAAATCATATAAAATCTCACCATCCACAACATCCTTTAAATATGCAGTTTATCTGAGTTATCTGCTTCTGCTTTGAATTGGCCACTTGCTAGTTTTATTTGATGTTTCTTAACTGTTATATTCTGAGAAGCAGCGAACAATTAATTGTTTCCTCTTACCTGCTCTGTACCACTGTTGGTTTTAGAAACCTCTATCATACCCCTCCTTTTTCTCCAGGCTGAAATTCCCAGACTATTTCATCATTCCAGACACAAAAACCATCTCACACCTTAGCCATTCCTTGTCACCCTATTCAGTACTTTTTGTACGTGGTATATCTTTTTTTGAGAAATTAGTTCATGGTTGTTTAACATATTAGCATCATTAAAAGACTAATGTTAGAATGAGATGAAAACAGACGGGATCAAACAAATTCAGCTGAGTCATGTAACTTTACCTCACAGAGATATCATACCAAGAAAATATAGAAATGTGACAAATCAGCCAGCAGAGAGAACAAAACATAATGGTAATTAATGTGGGGATCACAGCAATCACATTTAAACAGGTTTATTCACTAATCACTAAAACAAAAAAGGTGTGGAACATAATGCTTATGCTATTTTGTCACGTCATAAATGTTTACCCTGAGCACTACATGCATTGGCTATCAAGTGAAACCCCAATATAGTCAGCACTTACATGCTTTAAAGCATTTTAGTAAAAAAGGCTTGGAACTTCTTGCAAGCAAAATGCATGCACATTTGCCAGCTGCATTAGTCACACAGCTTTTCTAACATATTCATCTCATGCATCTCAGCTGAGTTCAAAGCTTTATACATTCATAAAAGTTTGGTGTCACTTGTCAGAATAGAAATAAAAAGAATGACTCACAGACGGCATGAATTTCTTGGTTCCTTTTATTTGTGGTCTGCATGATATATTGTGATCTACATTCTGGCAAAGGCTTAGCAGGCAGAGGTGTACACAGAGCTTTGCATAGACAGCGAGTAACTGCACACGCAAATGGAAGGTTGCATATGTAGTTTGACATGCAGTTTCCCCATTTATTTATGTCATTTGGCTGTGCCTGCAAATTAGGTACATAATTTTATATGTTTTCTTGCCTTTGGTTGTTCATGTGCTTCTGTACAACTCCTATTTGCTATGTGTATTCTACAAATTCTTTAAACTAACTAGTTTTTAATTGCAAGTTCTGTCATTACAGGGTATATTATATCTTTAAGACCAGGGTCCCCTAAGGTTGCTGCAGAAGTACAATCCTGCCATAGGTTCAAACTATGCCTGTTGTGCTCGTGCTGCACCAGGGGGATACTGTAAGATCTGCCCCAAATGTCTGTCCACCTTTACTGTAAGGTCCCATTTGTCCTATCCCACCTTTTTGGCTCAGGTTGGTTTAGGCTCTGGGAAACGGAGCTGTTGTATCATAGAAACATTGGTTGGAAGGGACCTCTGGTGATCATCTAGTGTGATGTCCCGCTAAAATCCACCTCTGACTCTATGTTCAAGCAGTTTTCAGGGAAGTGCCCTTCCCATCAGATTTTCTGTGCTTACTCTCTGCCACCCAGGGTCACCCATGGCTGGCAGCACCCAGAACTTGTGAGCATGTCTTAGGGTGCGCTCACCTGCTTTGCAAATGTATCCTGGCACACTGTTTCTCCCAGAGGCCACCAACCAATGTCAGAAAACAAAACGAAATGGGCCCCTTCTGGGTGAGCTCTCACATTCCCTTCTGCAAGGGCAGGCAGAAGCCAGCCCTCCCACTGAATTCAGGGCACCTGCAAAGCGTTATGAATGCTTCATGCCCCAGCATCAGCAGTGCCCAGGGCTTCAGTGTGACTTCACAGCTTGTCACTCACAGAGGTGGTCATTTTATCCCTCAGATTTTAACGAATACCTTATTTTGCATATTTTAGGTCTTTTTTTCCTTCTCTCCATCCTTTCTCTTTTCACCTCTTTTGTGCCATTTCTTCCTTAAAGTCTTTATTTTCAGCTTTTTCTTTCTTTCCTTCACTTGATTCCCAGTGCTTTGAAAATATGTTCCACCAAAAAAGAGAAGAAAATTTCTCACTTCAAACCAAAATCAGCCTGCCTTGCCTGTTTTGTTTTCATTTTGTTCTTGGCTCAGGCACGTATATACATAATGGTCATGCTGGGGAGATGCCAAAGACCTGATTCAGGGGTGATTAGATTTCTTCAAATTAAACCCATTTAACACCCCAGCAAGCCTGAAAGCAGGGCGTTTGTCAGTGCCATGTGCTTGTACAGGATGTAATTTGGCACCCAGCACTCCTGTGTGATCTGACCAAGCCTGCAAGACCAGGCCTGCTCCTGAGATGGGGTAGGAACATGACTGGTTTCTGAATCCTGCCAGGGCTGGGGCACAAGACAGCAGCTCTGCAGCATCAGGACTGGGGTGAACCTTCACATGCCTTGGGGTATGAGCTCTATGGGCGTCTGTGTACATTAGGCATCTGTGGATACACTAGGGGTATTTAGACATCTGTGAGTTTAGGCAGCAACTGAAGAGGCATTTTTAGGGCTGTAATTTTGGCACCTAAATTGGGAATCGAGTGGGACTTGGCACCTCAGCACACAGCTTGCTAGAACAGCAAGTTCTGTTTTGTCTCTGTGGCTGGCTGGAGGCCATGGTGCAGAAGGCAGGGTCACCAGCAGCTTCAAGAGCACGGACATATGGCTGCATCTAACTTTGCATTAAAAAATGAAAATAATTGGGTTGTTCAGGAACATTCCTGTTCATAGTTCCACCTTTCGCCATTTTTTTGTTCTTTTTAAAGAGCAAAGGTTAGTGCCAGAGGAAGGAGACAGACTAACAGCACTAACACCAGAGTCGTCTGTTCAGTTACAACACACACAGGGTATTGGCAGAGCAACTAAAGGCTCCTGTCCCCAGGATGATTTTTTACAGGGGAGAAATGCCAACCTGCCATTGCTTTCATGCACTTGGAGCTGCATTACAGGAAAGTTACTTAATGACAATGAGAAGCAAGGGATTGTTTTTGCTCACCAAATGTCTCATAGAATCATAGAACCATTATGGTTGGAAGAGACCTTTAAGATCAAGTCCTCATGTAAACAAACAAAAAAATTTTCTTTGCCAGGAATCTAATTTATTCCCCAAATGCATGCTTTCAAAAGGTATCTGGAAGCCACAAACAAAATCAGTACAACTGGAATTTATATGGAAACCTTCTATTCTTAAAGACTGGAAAAGAAGGTGTTTGCTAGAGCATTACCAGTAAATGCCTCTCATGTCTGTCTGTTCTGTCACAGCTGAGAGTCTTAACCTTTCTGTTAACCATGTTTACATTAGCTCTATCCAGAACAGTGATAAAACACTGCTCTTTGCTGAGATAATAATAGCAAAGTCTTATTTTGGGGCTTAATGTTGTTTTAATACTTTTCTTAACGTAGTCTAGTCCTACTATGAAGAAATTTAACTCTGTCCCAGCCAAAACCAGTACAACTTTGAAGAACAACAATTGTCACCAGCTACTTTTAGCCCAGTTTCTTAGGAGAGATGACCTTTGCAATCATGCCATGTGTGCCTGTCTCTCTCTGAGAGAAAGGTCGAAATCTCAAAGATATTAACAATTCTGAGGAAGTGGACAACTGAGCAAAGGAGAAAGGTCTTGCAGTTGCCTTGACTGACAGCCTGTAATGTGAATGCAAACCCTATTAGATACTATTCACAGCAGACAAGAAGATGAGTGCCTGTCCATGCCCCCTCAGAACTGACCATGGGATGCAAATCCAAGAAAATAAGGCATCATTAGCTCCTCTCCTTTATATACTATGACATTGTTAAATGATTCATTCCCGTGGCTTCCTAGACTTTGCCTTTTGTACACTCCTGTGTTACAAAGGGAGCAGCTTCCTGCAGCCACTTCTTGCTCTGATGTTACAGTCTCCTACTGCTCCTCAAAATACTGGATTGAACAAGGCACTGGCAAGAGCAGCACTAAGGATCACAGTTCAAGCTTTATCTTCAAGGAAGGATAGCTATTGCGGGAACACACCCTTGAAGACATCTGTTAACCATAACATCAGGGGTGGTAAATAAAATTATCTTGGTTGTGGACAAACACTCTGAAACCAGGTCTTCTTGATCAGTTGGTGAAACATTAACATAGCTCTTGTCTGTATTGGCTGTAGAACTGTGCTTAAAATGGATTAGCTAGTGTGTTCTCTTGATATCACATTTTCTCAGGAAGATGAGAGGGTGTAGAATGTTCTTCCCTTTGCATATGGCTCTCCTTTCTGGTTTTTTTCTTCCTTATTTTTTGAAAGCAGGCATAAACAAGTGTTAATGAGCATTGATGAAGGAGCTTCTTCAGAGCCAGTACAAGTGTGAGGCAGAGAGGGAACAAAGTCA
>VYXH01005528.1:102222-138136 GCA_013397275.1 Burhinus bistriatus | reverse complement strand
ATGTTGGGCACCAAAAAGGACTGTCATGGTTTGGCCTCAGCTGGCACCAAAGAACCATGCAGCCACTCACTCAACCCCCCCACAGCGGTGGGGGAGAATCGGAAGAAAAAGGCAAAACTCCTGGGTTGAAATAAAGGCAGTTTAACAGAGCAGCAAAGGAAAGAGGAAAACAACAATAACACTGATGAAGGAATGTACAAACACGGTTACTGTACCAGCTCTCACCCACCTGATCCTGGGAAGCCCCAGCCCACTCCCAAGCAGCGACCTCCTCCTCCTTCCCCGGCCAGCTCCCCCCTGTAGACCGGGCATGGCATCACATGGTATGGAATACCTGTGTCCCATGCCAGAAAATTAACCCTATCCCCACCGGAACCAAGACAAATACACGCAACTGGTAGACTCAGAAGCACAGGCTAGAGACATTTAGACATCTATTTGGATTTGTTACTTGCTTAAATAGTGTTTTGGCTGTTCACAAAACTGAGTATGATCACGTATTCCTGTTGAAGTCATATCAGTTGTATTTTGCATTTCGTACTTGTAAAACCACAATTAACACAATCATAGAAACCTTGTTTGGTCTTCAGGCTGGTATTTTCATGCCTGGTGAACATAAGATATCACTGCGTGAAAGAGTGGCTCTGCTGGTTGAAACGCACCTTTGCTGTTCTGTTGACACAAAGGCTCAAATGAATTGACTGAACTGAGTGAGGAGCCCACATGCAGTACTCAGTAAATCCTGAAAACATGGATCCATTTTGGACAGTTTCCCAGAATTGCTCTCAGCTGAAGATCTTTCAGGAGGCCAGTTCCTCATTTGCCTCAAAGATTGCCTGCGTGCCTAACCTCAGTCCTCTCTCTCATTATTTTCTTTGTTGACGCTGATTGCTTAATTTTTTAGTTTGTCATTTTGAAGTTTTGGTTTGATTTACCCCACGGAATTTCATATATTTCTCTAGTATTCTATTTATCTTATCCTCTATCAAATTACATAGGATTTTTATATTGTTGTTCCTTGAGGTTACATATCACTGTTGGCTTTGAACGTTATGGTACTTCTTCCTCTGCCATTGAGCAAAAGGCCTGCCCTTTTTGCCTAAGTGAAACACCAAGATGTTATATACTTAAATTTAATAGCCTGCAAATGCATTTTTTATTAAGTGTTTTGTGTCCTAATCCTGCACAAAAAAATAATCACAGAATGACAGAATGGTAGGAGTTGCAAGGGACCTCTAGAGATCATCTAGTCCAACACCAGGGCACCCACCTCGTTCAGCAGTAGGCCCACATTTTCCCCAGTCTTCCTTTTGCTACTGATGCACTTGAAGAAGCCCTTCTTATTGTCCTTGACATCCCTTACCAGGTTTAATTCCAAGTGGGCCTTAGCCTTCTTCATGTATCTCTGCATACTCTGACAACATTCCTATACTCCTCCCAAGTTGCCAGTTCCTTTTTCCACATTCTGTAAAATTCCTTCTTCCACCTGAGTTCTTCCAGAAGCTCCTTGCTTATCCATGCAGGTCTCCTTCCTCCTTTGCTTGATTTCTTACTTATAGGAATGGACTGATCTTGAGCTTGGAGGAAGTGNTCGTTCTCCATCCACCCCTAGGCAGTTGCTCTCTCACATAAAGAGCAACTCCATCACCTCGCCCTGCTGGCCTATCTTTCCTAAAAACTATATAGCCATCCATGACAGCATTCCAGTCATGTGAGTTATCGCACCATGTCTCTGTAATTGCAATAAGATCATGGCCCTGTGATCACACACAGATCTCTAGTTCTTCCTGCTTATTCCCCATGCTGGGTACATTGGTGTACAGGCATTTCAGCAAGGTAATTGAGCATCTGGGTTTCCTTGGAGGAGTGCAAGAGGATCCACCACAGCCATACACACTCTTGAGGTGGTTGGCCTTCTGGTTCCTACCTTGGGACGCAGCTAAAGAACATTAGTTGCTTCTCTGGTTGGCCTAGTTGCTCCTCTGGTTGGCCTAGCTTATTCCCCATTTACATGCAATGGCATGAGCATTTTGGACCCCACCCCCGACTCCTTCAGTTTAAAGACTGTCTCACCATAATATACCAATTAATTATTTAAGTAGTGAATCATTTGAGATGTTGGCAAGAAATATTGCTGTCATATGGCCAGATGATGGTATCTACACTGCTTAGTCTGAAAAATGTGAGGCAGCACCTGTCATGCTTTCACTTTTCAGCCATGCCACAAATTCTATTGAGAAAATAAATTGAATGTTGTGACTGGATTGCCCAATATCTTGGATGTCATTGATTGTACATAGCAAACATATACATATTTAGAATTTTATCTCAGCACAAAATAACTACACCTAATACAAATTCTATATAAATTTAGAATTTTATCTCATCGTAAGGAGGTGTATGGCAACAGTTTAATATGAGTAAAAGGAAAAAGATTAGAATGCCAACTTCATCATCAAGTGGTAAACAATTAAGATGCCAGCTGTAATGCATTCCAATTTTTTTTGCAGGCCAGCACAGTCAATATACTCAAGTGGAATGAAAGTGATTGAAGTGTATCAAGAACATTTGATTTTCATTTGCAGGCATTGCAAAAAAATTGGTACCCATAAGCAATGGTGCTGTAAGCTTGGGGAGACTAGGGAGAACGTTGAAGACTTTTGTTATGTCCCATGAAAGTAATTAAAAAATAAGAACAAATTCCTAAGGAACTTACGAAATTTTAAACCAGTATCATTTTCATCTTTTAAAAAGAAATTACTTTCCCCCACATAGACATCTCTAATTTTGTGGATACAATTAAATTACATAAGGATTCTGATGTCATAAGACTGTTCAAGAGAGCTATGGCATGAGCTGAAAGTCTAATATAGGAATTTATTCACATCTCTTATGCTAACATAGAATAGTATATAATTACAAAGCCCAAATACTTCACTGGCAAACAGGCATCCATCTGATTGTCTATGTTTCTTGAGTCAATAATTACAACACATCAAACAAGTCAAACTTAGCTGCAGCTAGATCAACTTTCAGAGGCTATGGCTCTGAGAAATGGAGACATAGGAGGTGGTGTAAAGGAACACAGGCACAAGCTGGTAACCAAAGAGGCCAGGCCTGGCAATGGAGGCACTGTGGCTACAAACAGCGCTCTGGTGCTCCACTAAACAACTGCAGACCAGGACTGGAAAAAGTCAAGTAAGGAGGAAACAAAGAGGAAAGATAAATAGTGTCTGACATATGCAAAAGGCACCACATATAGTAAAATCAGATGTTACATGAATTTGCAGACCAGGGAAGAAAAAACAAGATCTAAAAGTATGTTAGCAAACTTACAAAAGTAACTTCAAACACATCTAAGACTGAGGAAAAAGAAACCACCCATAACAACATCATACTCCTGGTTAAAGAGTTCAGGCTGATGACAACTTGTTGTACATCTCCTCTCCTGTTCTCCTTCTCGCAATGCTAGGGTAATGTCATAAGCCTTAGGACTCCCAGAGGAGCAGTGGCAAAGTAAGCATGACACCAGGAAGAGTGAGAGATACTAGGAGGTGTATGTGTAACAACTTTAGCCCTACTACTACTACTACTACTATTACTACTACTACTACTACTACTACTACCACCACCACCATTATTACTGACCTTTTTTCCTGTATAGTATCATACAGTGGGGGTGTATGTGTGTGTGTTTGCTTCCTTTTTCTTTCTTTTTCTGTAATAACTAGATCTGGAATAATAATAATTCTTGAATTAGGGTTTCAGTTTTGCTAACAATAAATTCTTGGCTTTATATATAAAGTGTGTTTGCTCGTAACAGGATTTTGAGTGTAACAAAAATAACTCAGGGAAATAACCAGGAATAGTAGGTGAAATGGCTGATGATTGGATAACATCAGAAAAAGTAATGCTTGAGTGGACAGCCACACAAAGTTGTGATCAGGCAACTGGCATCATGACCCCTGGATGATAAATCTGTGGAAGGCGGTGTGGGAGGGTGCACCAAAGACCCCAGATCACCACCTACCAACAGTCTCGGTTGTGATGTGGGAGTAGAGGAGTTGCAAAAGAAGAAGCATCAGAGCCACCTCCTTGTCTTCACTGCAGACTGGAGAGCATAAGCAAAATACAGATTTAGGCAGTGGCTCCACAAGCCCATCCTTATAGCTGATCTGAGCCCTTCGGGAAAAATGTTTTGGAGACTGACTTCTGCTTGGCAGCCATGCAGTGGGATGTAAATAGTGCGTAAGAGTGATGGGTCATGTATGAGTAGAGGGGGTGTATGAGCTGTGCTAGTAGTTGTTGTTGTTGCTGCTGTTTAAGGAGCACTTGTTTACTAAAATTTATTACTGTTTTATTGATATTACTTAATAAAATAGTAATTGAATGAGCATTTTAATGGACGAAAGGCTCACCTATTTCTGTGGCGTAACCACCCCCACAGTTACTGACCAACTGCCAAAGCACAAGGTAACAAAATTTGGTGCACACTGTATACCAGAAGACATCAAAAGTTTTGAGAGCTAAAAAGTGATCCTTGTGTTTCAGTGCCAAAGCTTCCTGCACAAATTGGTGGAGAATGTTACCAAGATAGAGCTGCCCAAGACAACACAGGCTGTTTTAGAGAACTTAGACTGGTAGATAAATTCTCGGTTAACATCCAGTTTGGTTTGGGTTTTACCGTAAGAGAAAACAAAACAAAACAAAACAAACAAACAAAACCCCCCCAATATTTAGGATTTAGATTTCAATATGAACAGTATTACAAAGTATGGCAAAGGAGGAAGGGACAAGAGGATGAAGAGTTGTTATACACATTTGTGCTGTAGGGGAAAAAAAAGTTGGTTCTCTGCCTTCTCTTCCACTTGAAATGGAGTGGTTAATGAAAACGACAGTGTTGTAACACCGGTATAAGCTTCATTTTAAAAAATAAGGTATGAAGTCAGACTAGACATGATATAGAGAGACTTCACGCTGTGCTTTTTTGAAAGCTAAATAATATTTCTTCTTGCTTCGCCAGCTGTCAATTTTTTCTGTCCTTTCTATCCCCTTAATTTTTCCTCTTTAGTCTTTTATAAGTACTTTTTTTTTCCTATTAATATTTCATTTTTTACTCTCTCTTTACCTTTCCTCACCTCCAAAGCCCCCTTTTTGTTTAATACAAAGGAAGGAAGTTTATTTCAATCATTCCTTTCTTTAATGCTTCAAAATAGTGTGTCAGCATATAACTACAAAAACTGTTTAAGCTTTCTAATACAATTCTCATGGTCTGTCTCACCTGACCACGAAACTACAAGTTTTCTTTACAATGTTGCTACTGGGAAGAAAGGTGAATACTCCTCATTGCACATACAATTTTGAAAATTTTTCATTTATTTTTGGTGATAAATTTCTCAGTATCTTTGAGCAGTAAATCTGAAATAAAAAAATTTTCCTTGTCCATGGATTCAGTTGGATTTCAGTAAATCTCCATCAAAGCAAATAAGACAATGTGTAGAATGGGAGCATTGTAGCACCTGCTAGGCTATACTGGTGTTCAGAATGAACTGTCTACAGAAAGATGGAAAGCAACAGGATAATGGTTTCTTTGTGGTTTGGGTTGTTGGTTTTTTTTTTGGTTGGGTGTGGGGCTTTTGTTGTTTTTGTTATTTGTTTTTTTGTTTTGTCTTGTTCTGTTTTCCCCCACTAGCAGTAGCTTCTTACTGCCTTATTATGAAGATCTGAAAACGGATACCTCAGTACTGATTGGTGGATGTTGTCAATGTTATTCTGTCTGGAGTGTGATAGAATGGTGACACTGATAAAGGAAGTGCACATTCATTTCCCACTCAAAAAGCTACCTGATTCCTGAAAACCTCTGAACTGGTTTCTAAACAATGGTTCCTATGTATATTGTTAAAAAGACTGTCAAATTCATCTTTAAAAACTCATAGATCCCTACATTTATTCTCCCCTTATAAAAGAAGATTTGGTGAGGCACATGGCCTTCTCTGATTTCATCTTTGGTTTCTGGATTAGGAAGGAGAAATGTAAGTAACTGTGTACTCACTTATCACTGGTTTTGGGGGTTTTTTTGAGTTTTGGGGTTTTGTTGGTGGTGGTGATGGTGGTGGTTGTTCATTGTTGGTTGGGTTTTTTTGTAAGCGAACAAGAGGAAAAGGTTCACTTCTTTAGTTCTGTAGTGGTGCCAATACTGCATTTCTAATTAATAATAGTGGTACAAATCTCCCAGAGTAGACATTCTTTTAGGTTTTTGGTTTAAATCTGAATAAATTAAATAGTATTTTGACTGGGATTTACATGGCGGCAAAATTAAAAAGTAATCTGGTTTTACTATGGTATTTCCACTATCCAATAATTGAATTACTTTGCAAATTAAGATCTCACATTATTTTGGTTTCTTAAATGACTCTGTGTGGCACTGAATTAAAAAAAAAAAAAAAAAAGAAAGAAATCAGGAGAAACACAGGAAATCAACCCCCAAAACCCAACCAAAAAAACCTCCCAATCAAGTCTGTTGTCATACCCCGGCTTCATTCAAGTTTGTGTTTCTGAGGAAGAGAGATTTCTTCAAAAAAAATTGATCAGGGAAGTATTTGTTATTTATCCCCAAATCATGTAATGTGCTTCTATTCTAGCTGTTAGCTGCCAGAACTCAACTTACTTTCATTATACTGTTAGATCCCATAATTTCAGAACTTTAATTTAATAATAGCTGCTATACCACCACAGGTGAAGTACTTGAATGAATCTGCTTGGTTTGATCAAAAGGCCAGAACACTCTTTTGCAGTTAAAATTTATTCAGCATTCAAGAAAAGATAAATAAACAGTCCATAACGGGAGTAGGTGCTGCCTATTATCTTGTGGATTGCATCTGTGTATGACAATGGGGTGTATTTACTTTAGATTATATGGCATTACATTAGAATTGAAGCTGGATAAGGAAAAAAGAGAAATATACCTCTTTTAAGAGGCTACAGATTGTCTACAACAGTAAGTGCATTTTGAGGTTTCAGAGACAGGGGCAGATGTAGAAAAAAATATGAAACAGCATGTTGGTACTTTAATGTACCCAGTATTTCTCTGTTTTTCTTCTTCTTCTTTTTTTTTTTCTCCTTTTCTTTCTAACAGATAACCTTAGCAGTATCATTAAGCAGGGAGAATTCACGTGGTGAAGTTTGAGGCTTCCAGTGCCATCTTTTAGTGCTTTCTATGTTGAGGAAGAAATGAGACCTGAAGTAGTAATAGGATGTCACAAAAGCCATAATCACCTGTGTCGATTTCCTTATCACACAATTTTATTTAGAGTGGTATATAAAATAGTCCATCTGGAACATCCATTGTTGTAGGCAGCATCAGAGCACTGTTGATTTGCTGCAGCTGCGGAACTGCTATTTTCTATCTATTTTCTATGCAATATACAAGTGTTACACAGTAGGAATGCAGCCTTCTGCCTGGAAAATACCATTCTGAAATACTAAGATCAAATGTAACTGACAGTGGAGGTATGCACACAAAGGTATTGCTAACAAATTATATATTGTAAATTTGTTCTAGCTGTTCTTCAGTGTTATATTATAGCTATACATTTTCCTTTAACGGTAGAAATGTCCTCAGAAAAAAAAACGTTCCGCTTCAGAGGATGTGAATGCGAAGGTCTCACTCAAAGCACTTGCAAATGCCAAGAAACAGTTTTGCAAAGAAAGCTCACCCAGCTTCTAAAGAAAATAAGCCTTGACTACACTAGTATAATTGTCATCCTGCCCTCTTTCTACTGCTCTACAGACTTTGCTCCATTTGTTTTCCAAATGCTTTAGTATTGGAAACTGTGCAGAAAGATGGACAACTGATGCTTGGTAGCAAGGTGAGGTTTCAAAGTTGAGGTCTCATATAGTTAGTGTTCAGCCTTAAAAAAAGCAAGAATGAGCAGAAAAACCCAACCCAAACCAGCAACAAAAGAACCAGCAACCAACCAACTGACCAAAAACTCCCCACCATTTTAATCTTGTCTTGATCAAACAGTACACGCTTTCTTTTCATCTTGGCATGCTCAGTCATGTGGAATAACTTCCCTGTGGAATGCAGCAGCTTAGTAGCAGGCACATCAGATGTACTGTAGAAGAAATATAGTAAGTGGCCATAGTAGAGTCCTACAGAACAGTTTCTGTCCTAAAATCATCTTGTGTTTAGTTCCATATACAACAGTGTATTGTTTATCTGTATGTTTTAGATAAAGCTGCATGTGTTCTGAGATGTACTTACAGTGGGTACAAAAATTACTATCTTTTTTTTCCAAAGGAATTGTATTAATTTTAACTATTCCCACAATTCTAAAATATACAATAAGTGCTGTTTTCTCACCTTAGTACAAAAAACTAACAGTGATTAACAAGAAGTAATTTTAAGATAGCTTTTTTAAGACGGTTTTTACTAAACCATAGCACTTAATTGTTCTGCTGTGCATTCTGCTGCATGCTGTAGGGATCTTATACAACAGTTCTACTCAACAGAATATTTTCTAACATCAATGCATAATTTTGCATAAGAAATAGAAATTTAAACTTTTTCTTCCACTGATACACTGTCCACGGCAGTGATTCTTGAGGTCTAATTGGCAAATATTGTTGCCATTCTTCTGTCCTACCTAAAAATGAATAAATGCTCTGTTGTAACATTTTTGTTGGAACATTCTCTGAGGAATTGTTTTTGTTCTGATTCTGCTTTTGTATCTGTATATCTTATCATGTACAGTGTTAGGGATCTCTAGGTTGTCCTGTAATGTAAATGGTACTAGTGACAACTGGGATTCTTTCTTATTTTCAGTAACTGAGCACTGAAACTGATTCATACTTTTGCAGGGAAAAAAAAAAAAAGAAATAAGAAAGTAGGAAATACAAAATGCGAGTAAATACCACAAGATGGGCTCAAACTATAATGCAGAATAATAGGAATAAGTAGATTTAAAATATCCTCTGCAAATTTCAGCTGCTTCCTGAATGGTGCAATGTTGTTTCCAAGCTCAGTTGTCTTCCATACTAAATGTATAGACTTCTTGCAATCATATTTTAACATACGACTAGTGAGCAAACCTCCAAAAGGTGAGAAAATGAGATAAAATTCTGCCTGCTAGAAATAGCTATGTCTTTTTTATCTGCAAAGATATTTTTTACCTATCGTGTAATACAGTGCTCTATTATTTTAAGGTTGTACTTTTCTACGGACTATATTTTTTCTCTTCTTCCTGTGAATTAGTAATCCTTTCCCTCTGATTTCTTATTCTATGTTTGCAGTGGAATACCTTATTCGTTCTGTGGAGCTTTCTCCTTCACTTTTTCCCAATCTTCACTTTACATGTCTTTCTGTTCATGCTGATGCTATTTATTGACAAACTTTCCCCCAGTTTCTAATGGTTGCTGCCTCTCTTATTGTTCTACAGAACTCCTGTGACAAGATACATGGTCCCTCAGATTCAAATGATGTATCTCAGAAATACTTAGAAGGCCATTTTTTGGTTTCCACTTGAGCAAAAGATTGAAAACTTTACAAATGACATTATATTTAAGAAATCTATATATTTTTTATATATATATATATGTATATAGTGTTGACAAACATAAGCAAGATTAAGATCAGGATATTCAATTTCTTATTGGGAATTCACTGACTTAAGTATGAGAGGTTGCCAGTGTAACAGGTTAGGTATTATAATTTTATATAGTATGGAGGTTCTGGACATTTTTAGTTTTTTCCTGGAGAATAAAAAGCTACTTGTCCTGTATCTCTTTATAACAAGTTATTCTGTCAGGCTGGTACTAATTTGCTGAGAAATATGGGGTTGATGAAGAGAAAGGCCTCCTACCAAAAAAAAGGGTAACAGTGCACCTATGTCCTGCTATTCACTTCTTGGCAGTATGGGGCCTAGAAAGGGGTATGTGTGTGGAAGAGGGGAGCAAGCAAATGCAGGAGCAGTACTGTGACTGGCACAGAGAAAAGAGAAAATCAGAAATTTGAGAAATCAGACAGCACAGCCCATTGGAGAATCAAATTGCTGGCAGAACAAAAAGGGAATTAGAGCTGAAAGTCAGCAGCAGGTGAGGAGATGAACACATTATGAAAAAACCTTGCTTTTTTCGGGCCACCATAGGGGCTTCGTGGATTGAGACAATATTCAGTCAAATCTGCTAAAATAATGACTTTATGACTTAGCTGAAACTTCACCTATTAGGTGTCTGTTTATCTCCCCCTCTGCACTTCATGATTTTGTCTTCTCTACTTCCTAAATGGAAGAAGAGAGGCATAGAGTAACACAACACATAGCAAATAAGACTGACATTGGCCCTTGCAGTTTGGAAAGCTGGTATTATGACAATACATTGTCAAATGCTATAAAATAATAGTTATACCATTAATTTGTTTGCAAATTTAAACCAATTAATGTGAAAGTTCAAGTAATATATTTGTGTGTATGTAAATTGTGTGCATGTATGCATGTACTTATATCTTTATATATGCTGGCTAGAAATGTATACCTTTAGAAGAGGTACTTCATTTAGGGAAAGATTCTTTTCTAGATTCTAACAATTTTTACAATTATTAAAATGAAAACCTGAAAGTAAGGAAGAGAAGAGAAGAGAAGAGAAGAGAAGAGAAGAGAAGAGAAGAGAAGAGAAGAGAAGAGAAGAGAAGAGAAGAGAAAAGAGAAGAGAAGAGAAGAGAAGAGTAAAAAATACAAGCAAAACAAACCAAAACCAAGGGGAGAAAAAGAAAAAAGACGAAAGGGGAGAGCTCAGCTAAGACACTTGGTATCTGATTTTGTACTGAATCTGCTCTCTCTCTTCAGTAACATAAGATAAAACCTCTGCAAAATATTACGGAAGATCCATTATCACCAGGTACATTGGAACATAAAGATAACTACTTGAGCTCAGTTATTTCTTATTTAGTATTTAAATAATTTTTAGAAGAATTTAAGCATAAAAATTCCTCTACATAAATAATGTCTACCCTTAAGATTGGATTGGACTGGATTGATGTACATTTGACTACATTGAAGTGATGGATGCTTGTTTTACTACAGCTTTGGTTTTGTCTTTCTGCATGCACTTTGTTCTGAAACCCATTTTCTTGGTTTTTGTAGTAGAGTTAGGGACACAGATGTAGCAAGTCCACTTCCATGAGGTTTTGTCCAGCAACGTTTCTCAGTAAAGGAGAAATACATCACTGACCTTATTCTTTGCTCTCCACAATAAAGCTAAAGGGGAGAAAATGTATAGAAATATTCAAAATGTGTAGAAAAGAGTGCATGTGCAAATGTTTTACTTCAAGATTTATGTGTCTTTAGGAAAGAAGTCAGTCATACAGTGTTTTTAGAGAAACTGTACTGCATGTATGCATACACATGTTTTAAGTGGATGGAGTTCAGAAAAATAATGCAGTGTTATGAGCACTATTGCAGCTCTAAATTAGAGGTCAGATCTGTTGTCAAGTTCAGATTCAGATGAAATGTATCCTTGCCCTTAACTCTTCAAATTCAGATAAATTGGCATTGAATAATACCAGAATTATATGATGTATGTTAATCTATAGGGTTTTTTTCTCCAATGCATCCACAGCTGATATAGTTTTATCTTACTAGGAAGGGAATAGAGACCTTGTTACGTCTTGAACATGATGTCTGAGAAATTTCTTGTTTTCTTGCAGCCCCCTATGCTTCTGTTTCTGAAATACTGGGGTATGAAACAATACAGCCGTTTTTACCGATGGGTGAAGTATCATACTCTTGTTACTGCCAAAACCCATTGAAGGTATATGTAAGCTACAAACACCCTATTTGGGTAGAAGTATACGCGCATGCAAGTGCATTCAGTATACTTGTAAACAACTGTGTTTTCCTGTTGTCCTGGTTTGAGCGACACAGGACTAATTTCTAATGCTTGGGAAAACTGTACTTTTAGAAGACTCTAAAGTCTGAATTTGTGAAAATATTTACTTTTTAGCCAGCTATGGTGTGTGAGTGTCAATGTCTCAGTGTTTTCAAGCTAGCCAGGTGCAGGAGGAGCGAGACCTAGGCACTTGACCCAAGCTAGCCAACAGGATTATTTCATACAATGGATATCTCATTCAATATAAGTTAGAAAGTTTGCTGAGGAGGGGGAGCTCTTCGTTGACGGCGATGATCCAGAGAACTCCTTGCCCCTCTGCCAGATCCCTGAGGCCTTTCCTTCCTCCCGAAGCCATAGCACTCGCAGTGTCCAATATTTACTGTCCACTGCTGGGAGTGCACAGCTTCCTACTGAAATAGTTGGCTGAGTATAATCTTTTTATATTTTATATTGGTATCGTGATTGCTATTGGTTCTTTAGTGTTATTACTGTTAATTATTTAGTCTTCTTTTATTAAATCTATTTATATTTCAACCCCTGGGTTTCCTGGTTTTCTTCCCAATTCCCCCTTCCTCTGTGGGGAGGGGTCACCGGGTGATAGAATAATTGTCTGAATGACAATAAATTGTTGCAGGTTTCTCAGACCATAACACCTATTTATCTATATAAATACTTTTTTGAAGCTTATGACTACAGAGTTGCAAATACCTGAAAACACCTTTATATTTTCATAAATCTGAATATAGTTAAACTACTTACTGTGAAAAATAACTCATCTGTTTTAACAAAAAAAGTTTCGAATTCATATTAGATAAATGTTCATCTCAATCTTCTTCACTTATACAATAGAAATAGCAGAGGTAAGACTCTCCAGGACTCTAAACATGCTTTAGTTATTTACAATAGTTTCAAATAAATTTTAATTGACACCTTTTGTTTTAGGAGTTTCATACTTGTTTTGCTTTGTTGCAACTGAGTTTGAAAACCAAGTGTGACAAAGAGACTGTATATAATATCCGTACGTTGGTATCATGGGTACGTCGCTACTAAAATGTGTACACATACAGTTAACATGTAGGAGTTTTTCCTACCTCTGTGACATAATTCTTCACCAGTTATTTATGATAAAGCTACCTTCAATTTCATCTTTCTAGATATTACATGTATGTATACACGTCTATACACAGAGATGAGAAATAATTTTGGAAAGAACTGCAGCAGCTTGCATCCATTCTAAAAGAATGTTATATTACATTTTTTGGCAAGACTCCATTGGTGGTGGTTATTTTTTATTAAAACTCTGATTCTTGACAGAATAGCTTACTGGCACTAAACCAAAAATAAATATGTAGAAAATAACCCTGAAATGCCCCAGAGCATGGCATTACTATCATTAGTATTTTAGGTAGCTTTAGATTTTCTTTCTGGTATTAAATCAGCTTGCAGTTTATGCAATTTCTAACTATACAATATAGAGGTTTGTATTTTGGATGTATTTTTTTTTTCACTAAAAACACAGCTTTTAGAACAAGAAAAGCCTACAAAAACGAGTTTGAAACAAATTAGAGTAAACTTTAGATGTTTATATGTTTCAAGGCATGATTATTATTATTTTTTAGGAAAAGGAAAGGTTAAGCTGATCTGTAACATTTGCACAGCAGCAGCACATCTGTGTACCTAGGTGTTGATAAAGACAGATGGTACATGGAGTAACAGCTGCCGATGTAAAATATGCAATATGCAATATAGGAGTTGAAAAGAAATCATTTGGGCCAGATCAAAATATTAAGGTAAGACTACATGTATCACAATGTGTCAACATTAATTGCGTTTCTAAAATTAGAACCACAAAATCCTGAAATAGCACTATCTGATGCAGATCAGAAAGATTTTGAACAATGCAGCTCTTCAAAATGGAGTCATTCAGATGCTACTGAGAATAGTTACTCTTTAGCGCCTGAATGTGGGGTAGTAATAAGTGAAGAAGGGGGCTAGGGGTTGGAACCAGTATCTAGAGGCTCTGTTTGGTTGTTGCCTCCGCAGAGTTTGACTGAACAGCTTTTAGAAGGAAATGCATTCTGTATGAAAGCCATGGCAGAGTGAGTGGCAGAAGCTTAATACATTTTTAAATCTCAGTACTAGTAAACTCCACCCTTGATCTAAAACCAAGGTTTGATATGTCTTCTTATTTACCTCAGGTGTTATGGTACCGGTGAGGATTGAGAAGACTGTTTTGATTAAAGTGGAAGTAACAAGCTGAGATGATCAAGACAATTACTTCCAGTGGCATTAGGCTTCCTCGTCTTCTCAGTTTAGAAACTGGAATCATATTGTTCACGCGCTTGCAGAACAGGAAAACATGGCAGTGTGATAGCACCAGGGACTACTGGTATGGCAAGGATTATATTTCTGCTCAGAAGGAAAGGATGTAATTCAGTCTAATTCAGTAGTTAGATCAAATGGGGACGTGAACTCTCTTAGTAGGTGTCTCTTCTTAATAGGAGCCTTCAATAGAAATCTTGAAGTATTGTCAGATGTACAGTACCCTGCTATTCACTTACAAACGGCCTAATGGGGTGTCCCCGACATGATATAGTGATAGATCACAGAAGTGCCAATTAAAATGGAACACTTATTGTGTCAATCGTTTAAAAGTAATGTTAAGCTCTCATAACACTCTTTCAAAAATAAAAGGTACAATAAAAGTTTTATATGCAGAGCTCCCTCTTCACATTGCTGCCTCCTGGTATTAAAGGGGTTCTTACAAGCATGATTATAATTGAAAATCTTTTGCTTTATCATTTTCATGTTTTCAAATTCCAATGACTCCAATTGAGGGGACCCTTAATCTGATAAAACTAGACCCAAATACTGTCTTAGGGCATTCTTTTTATAAATGGCATTTACTGAAATTTTTAAGCCTCAACACAATCTTTCTTATATCCACTCAAAAAACCGCAAAAGCTCTACTCACAAAACAAAACATGAAGGTACGAGATGAAATAAACTGGAGAACAAATATCTCTGGTATTCACTATGAGGATGAAAGTACCAGTTACCAACTAAAATGGCTTAAAAATTTGTCTTTATGGGACCTGCTCCTTTTTCCTCTCCCTGTTTGCCAATCTGTACATTATTGGTCTAGATGAAGTTCAGATATGGCTCTTTCTTTGTTGTCACTACATAGCCTTTTTTTTTTTTCTTTAACCAAATTATTTTCTAGCTTTGTGATGAGAAGTCTGTATCACAGTGGCCCAATTAGTCGTCTTTATGCCAGTCTAGGGTAGCATAACTGAGAAGAATAAAAGCAAACTGGCCTTGCCATGAGTCCCATGTTTTTTGAGTCAGCTTCTAGATGGCCTCCAAGGGTTACATGAAAATTCTCATTAAAAGATGGTGTTTCTAATTTCTGTCTGACCAAAAGGACTTTTTCCACCAAATGTCAGAATTTCTCTTGCTATTGATATTTTCAACTTCCTCTCCTTTGGAACACGCAATAATTATTTTATAGCTCACCAACACATTCGTGCTGCAACCTATTACATGAACAATTCAGATTGCAGAATTATATATTTCCATCCACATTTGTCCTTTCTATTTAATCACTGCTTTACCACAGAGGTAAGCCTTCCCTTCTCTCCTTAACCTCTTTTATTAAGAGCTTAGGTGCAGCAGCATGTTTATTACAGACATTACAATTGTTATGCACTAATCTTATGTACTGTATTATTAGCAATAACAGGGCACAATGGAGTGAAGCCTTCACCTGAATTTGTTTTCTTTTATGGATTTTTGTTAAAACCATAAGTGCAGATTTTCATTGCAACATGTGTGGGTTTAGCCACGCAATTCCCATTAATATTAAAAGGAATCACACAGCTAAGTCCCTGCACACCACATTGAAAATACTCCTTAATGTTATTTTAATGAAGATTCTTTTATGAGTAAATTATTTCAGAGTAGCTGAGCAGTTATTATCTTCCTCAGTTACTAGTGATCGCCCACAGGGTAAGTGTTTTCTATTATTAAGTTGCAGCCCCTGTGCCTTTCCTATGTTGTTATGGGACCTTTCTAGTTATAAACGATTTTCATTGCAGCGTACAATTAGAAACTAGCCAACAGAATAAAGCAGCAAAACTTGGTTTTGGCTGCAAGTTGGAGCTGCCCCTGGGGGTCTTTAATTTATGCTCTGCCCTTTTTGTATAATCAAGGTTTTTTTAAAATGCACCCAGTTTGTTCCTTTGAGAGGACACTTTTCTCCTTCGTGAGGTTCATTCCACCTTGTTTGTGGTTTACGAATCTTTCAAAGTTGTTCTGGATAGTTAGTCATATGCAGAAAGGCAGTATAAGCCTTTAATGAAACTTGGAACCATAATTTACTCATTTACATGTACTTACATTTTGGTTTTGAAACCTGGCAAGTTGCACCCAGAAATCCAGAAGTTAATTTGTATACATGAACTCTGTTCTTCCTTCCGTACATAAATTATATTCATTATCAACTACCTTGTCTGTACATAGAGGCGGGTACTACCATAGACCTGCCCACATACATGTCTATTCCTGCCCCATCCTTCCTCTTCCTCCCCCTGCTCAGGAACACATCATTTTATTCTTGTCTCTTTGCGTTGGAACACTACAGACCAAAATACTGTGGATTGAAGTGCTGCAAATGGTACTTATTTAGAACATATTGATTAGATCTATAAAGAACATCAGTAAATTGTCATGAGATATATTTTTAGAAAGTTCTTTTTCTTTTTTTTTTTAACAGTTGATAAAAGAAAAATTGCTTACACAGGCCCAGCTCATTACTTGGTTCTAGTACAGGCACTGATAATATTTTGACAGTTCTAGAGCATTTTTTTTGCCTCTTTCTACTAGACTCATCCTTTTATCTAGGCCACAGGACTCGGCCTTGGTTAATGCATATATAAAATGTAAAACATATTTTGAGTTGTCTCCTTTACGTGGGTGCATTCTTTTAGTGTGATGGTAAAATGTAGTCCAAAATAATAAAAATGGCATTCTGTGGTTAAGAAAATTGCATTAGTTTTATAATTTATATAAAGTTATTCAGTATGGAATTACTTTGATAGCCATGAAAGAGTAAAAGTAGCCAATTGCAATGTTTTGCTGGTTTATTTGGTTTTCTTCCAACTCACATCAGGTTTTACAGTTTGATCTCTAGAAGAGGTGAAAAAATCTCTTCTATGGGTTATGTAAGTATTCCTCCTAGGGATAAATATAACCACCTCATTTAAGCTGTAGACAACTATAATCAAGAGAATCAAGAAAGCCATTTACCGTGTCCTTGCTTCCCTCAGTATGATTCCACGTAAGTGATTTCTTTGAGATCATGTCCTAAAGGTTTAGCTTGTGAATATATGAAAAATGATTAACTTCTATTGACACTGGCTGATCTCACAAATTTGTTTCTTGCTGCTTACTAATAAAGAGCTCATGTGAAGTGTCACAGCCTATGACAATAGTAATGAGCATTAATCAAATTATCTGCCCCCAATTGACTTTGTATCACATTACTCAAAAGAAAGCAATCCACAAACTCAATCAGTTCAAAAGGACTTTTTCACCAGCCTTAAGAAATAAAAACTAGGCTAATAATTTAGTAAGTCTGGATTTCTTTCCTTGTTTCTTTTTTTTTTTTTTTAAGTAAGTAGAAGTTCTTAGATACAGATCACACATACTTCAACATAAAATAACAATTTAAACATGTAGTTTGTTTCAATATACAGTAAATGTGAGTAGAATATTATTTTTTAAAAGTGCTCTAAATATTAAGTAGACATTTTCAAAAGGCATTTTAATTACAAAATCTGCTTCACTCATTCCAGTCAACTGTGTATAAATGAACATACTTTAAGCCATATTTCACAAACTGTATTAATTTCAGGTCCTGTGTCTTCTTTTTTCCATTTCCTCTATTTATTTCTGAAAAACAAAATGATAATTGATTAGAGTGAGTGTGTATACTCCAGCCAATTTTGATATTTCATTTGCAACTTGCTTTGTGTAATGCCCTACTCCTTTGATCTAATAATGAAAATGTGTCAGTATATTCTCATTATAGAAACAAGGTAAAGCGGTCCAGGCCTCCTGGGGACAGTAGGACTACAATATGTGAATTTAAATTGCTAAGCTACAACCCTCATACTCCATATTTTGTAAATTATATGTTGCATACTTACTTTATACCTTTAGCAATAACACAAATGAGAATTTAGAGGCTATGTACATTAACCAGTATTTCTGGAAATTTCAAATTAATAAAAACCAAACCAACCTGAAGTATGAGTGTTGCAGGTCATGTGCTAGAAGGATAAAGCACAGCACAGAACCAGGCACCCTAGTTCTGGTCTCATTTATCATTTTGACTTTCACAGCAAAATATATATCCCTTTATTTAGTCTTGGACTGAATTAAACATAACAGAGCTGGCGGTAGTTATAGGTAGATTCATTGATATATTGGGGCAATACCAAGAGGACAGTGAAGCCGTGTTTTATTTAAAGATCCTTTCATGCCTTGTTGCCTATATAAATATCTTTACATCGTATTGCCAAGATTTTTTTATTATTATTCCTCTATTTATGTGTCGTAAGTATTTTGTATTGGATGTGTATTTGACCGCAGAAAATAACAAGGGGGGAATAGAAAATATTTATCCATGTGTAACTTCAGTTATATCAATCAAGAAAAATCTTGAAAGAAACTATGCGAGCAGCAGGCAGATGAATTTTAACTTTATGTAATGAAGGAGTAATGCCTTCACCTATGACTACTTGTGTTACTATTTTGCTGAATGGCATGTTTGGTACTGAACTGAAGATTCTGAAAAGGTAGTCAGAAGAAACTTTTACTGAAAAAACTTCATGCTTGTCCCAGCTTTCAGCTTCGGAGTGGTAATGTTATTTCAACATGTGGCATACATATCAGTAAACTCATTTGTCAGCCTCAGGAATGTCACAGTTGGAGTCTTGTTTGTAGAATTTGTAGAAGGTGATCATGACTGAAGTAAAAAATATCAGAGCTGGTTTGGCTTAAAAATTTGACTTTTTAAATAAAATATGCTGCTGGATTTTCAAATATTGTACTTTGAATATATAATAAAATTCCTTAACATAAATATCCTATTTTTTAAATATTTAAAATTTCAAGAAGAATGTACTGCTAGTTTTTATAGTCTGTCTTGAGAAATAATTCCTTCCATCTGGCCCCTTTGTTTGTGTAATAGGAGTTTCAATACGTTGGATGAACAATATCAGTCTATAAATAGTATTATTCTGTTTGTTTCATGTTAACCATGTAGTGTGATATGCATCACATACGCTTGGAACTTGGCAAGAGACTTTTCCTTGGTTTTATGAAAGTTTTCAAGATGAAGTAAAACTGTGCATTCTATGCCAGCATTAAATCTAGTTTTTAAAAGTAGAGTGAAAGTGAATATAGATTTTCACTCATTTAAAATTTAAAATTTAACATTGTACAGGTCTTTGTCTTGAAAGTCCCCGAGGATGGGAATTGTACAGCTTTCTGGATACTCTCTTCTAGTGCTGCACCACTGTCCTTGTGACGTTTTTTCCCCATTTTGCAGACTGAAAATTCTAAGGCAAAACTTGTAGCTGCAGTACCTTTTGTATCACCTATCAGTCTCTGAAACAGTTCTACTCCTTCATCTTCATAACATCCTCTCAGTTATTTGGAAATCTTTAGTTCTCTTCTTCAACAGGTTTAACTAGTCCAGCTTCTTCTAAACCTCCTTTGAGGTCATTTGACCTTAGTAGCTTCTATTGAACCCCCTCCTGATCTCAGTGTCCTCCTTTAGATGTATGTGGTGCACAGAACTGGGCAAAATATTCTATGTGAGACCCTGCCACATAGAGGAGTATAATGTCCTTAAATCTGTTGGCCACACTCCTCCTAGTGTAGGTCAGTGTGTCTTCTGCTTCATTAACCATGAAAGCATACTAGTGGTTCGTGTAGAACTTGGCATCCACTGTGATCCACTGGTCTTTTTCAGCAGGGCTTAGTCAGGCAGTCAGTTCCCAGCCTATTCTGGAGATTTCTTATCTTCCTCTTGAATGTCAGGAATTTTCTGATGTGGTCTGGTTCTATCTCTGGCATTGTCCTCAAGCTGTTCAAGATCCCTCTGAACTCAAGTGGTACCATCTGACATGCCAACAACTAGTCATGAACTAGTATCATAGATAAAGTTGCTGAACGCACATTCTCTCTTGTCACCCATGCAGCTGATAAAGTTAGTGCACAATATCAGCCCCAGTGCCAAGACACTTTTAGTGTGATAATGACTTCCAAGACACTGATTACTTGTCTTTTAGATTAGGGGTGCCGACCGTTTTCAGTTCAGCTAACAATGCATCCATCCAGCTGATACCTCCTTAACTTCCAAAGCTGAATGCTCTGGGGAACAGCATCAGTAGCATTAATGGAAATAAAGGTATATTACATCCTCTTGTCAATGAAGCTGGACATTTAATCATAGAAGGCGAGCATGTTGGTTAAGTGGGATTGGAACAGTGTAAATTGGTGCTAGTCTTTCTTATTAGCCTCACATCTCGCATGTGTTTGGAAATACATTATTTTCCATGATCTTTTTCAGTAGAAAAGTGAGACTGACTGGACTTTAGCTGCCTAGATAAACCAAGGATGCATGTTGGATCAGGTTTTTTTCAGTTGTCAGATACTTCTCCCAGTCACCATGACTTTTTGTAAGTGATAATGGTCTTGCAATCACATTACTGTTCTTTCAGGTCTCTCAGGTGAACCCCTTCTCTCTCATGAAATCTGTTAACCTCCAGCTCCTTTAGTAGCTTCTTATTCATTGCTCCCTGTTGATGACTGTCCTTCCCAAATGATGTTCTTCCTTTTTTTAATCTGGAAAACCCAAGGATGTTTTTTCCCTCTTTTTGTTATGTATCATGCCTCAAAAGTTCTTTGTTTTTATTTTAGAAAACTGATGTATACAAAGTCCTTCTAAACAGTACAGATGAAACCAAACAGTCAGGAGGTAAAGTTCTGTTATAAGTTAGACATTGCCCACTGACAGAAAACAGTGAATATGAAGACATTAGAAATATAGTTAATTAATAATAAAAATGGTTTGTATGTAAAATGCACATGAGAATTCATGTTAGGAACTCCTTTTTCAATTATTAGCTGCAAATAAGAGTGCAGAGAGGCAATAAAACATATAGATGAAAACATCATTTTAATAAGTACTTGAAAAATCTACAACAGAGTTCAGAAGAAAAAGCTGTATGAACAGTCACCCTGTTAACGAATGAAATTTGATAGTACCGTATGCAATATGACATGAACTGCAAAGGAGTCATCTTAAATTTTAAATGAAATTTGAATTTTCTGAAAAAAGAACAAAATATCACTGTAGAAATCTCAATGAAAACCTGTGTTCATTTACAGCAGTAGCTAAAAAAGGGGGGGGTGGGGGGCGGGGACCGAACCCCGCAAAAAACCCCAAACCCAATAAAATTACAGAAAATCAAGCAATTAGTTCTGTGAATAGCATAACATCAAAATCAGCTTCCTGGAGCTTCAGTGAGCAATGTCCAGCTACCAAGCGAATTATCATACAGTGTTTCATAATGTATCTGAGCTCACTGAAAACTCATTTAGAGCAAATACTTGGGTCTCTGTACTCTGCCCAGAAAGCTATTTCATAAAACTGAAGGAACTGATGTGTATTTGAGATCCCTCCCATTCCCAAATGTGATTGAAACCACTGCAGCCAAAGCAGAGGCCTGTGATATCTATAAATCAAAACCACTCTAATTAGGATGTAGATGACAATATTAGTTTGCTTTGAACCTTTAATTCATGAAGTGTTCACAAACCATGCATCTGAAAACAATATATAATTACTTTGTTACACTGTCACTAAATAACCAGGCACAATTTATAACGATGTTACATAAATGTGAGAGCAAGGTGACCGCCCTAGTGGCAAACAAAGATGGGTGCAGTTGTAAAACCAAGTAACAAAAAGTTGGTAGGCAGTGCAGCAGGTAAGGGACAATGCACTGCTTACAGGCAGAAACTCCTGCTGGACACAAAGAGGGATGACCAGCAAAAGCCAAAAGAAGATAAGCAATAGTGGGAGCAGAAAATGGGAGCAAAATAACAATAAACCATCATGTGTACAGAAGAAAGATGGATAAGAAAACCAGCCTATTAGTTCCAACTTCTTTCGCCAAAGAGCTTTCACGCCTAATCACTATGACCAGATTAAGGAGAGATCTCATCAGGGACCAGCACCACCTGTGCTAACTTTACACCGTCAGCTCCATAACACTTTATTCTCACAGTTGGTTTAGAATATGAGTATTAAAAACAATTAATTCCCTGATATATCTATATCACATACTTCAACATTAGTGAACGGGGATTAGTAAATGCAGAGGGAGACAGAAAGAGCACGAGCTGACAAGGAGACAAGCGACAAGAGCATGAAAGCCTCTGGGGTGGCTTGACCTGGCCAACAGCCAAGAACCCACATCGTCACTCGTTCACCCCTGTCTTCTGTGGAACAGAGAGAAAATGGAAGGTGAGGAGACTCAAGGATTGAGATAGTGACAGTTCAATAGGTAACACAAAAGCTGTACATGCAAACAAAGCAGAATGAGGAATTCAGTCACTACTTCCCATTGCAGTCAGATGTTTAGCCACTTCCTGGAAAGTGGGATGTCAGCATGTGTAATGATTGTTTGAGAAGAAAAATTTCATACCCATGAATGCCCCTTTCCTCCTTCTTTACCTGAGCTTTCATTTCATTCCATGTGGCCAGTTCAGGTCAGCTTTCTCTAGCTATGTCTCCCTATCAATCTCTTGCTCAAACCCAGCCTACTCACTGTGGGGATGGGGAGGGCAGACTGCAAAAGAAAGCCTTGGCACTGTGGAAGCATTGTTCACAACGGCCAAAACTTTTTATTATTAATATACTAAGAAAGGGTATATTTAATATACTACCAGTAATATTCTGTTATGTGTTTTGGCTGTTTCTAAAAATGAAATTTAGGCTACACTACATGCTTACTTTGAAAAAATTGACCATTGCCTTTTGTTCAAACAGCTTAGTTTCTAATGATGAAATTTTGTAACCTGGATTTTGGATGATGAATCTCACAAAATGAACCCCAGAGATTCAACAGCAACAAACTAGCAAAAGCAGCATCAGCATTATAAATACAAAGAGCTGTTTTACTTAACTATTTAGGAGGATGTGTAAAATGGCTTGCCAAGTGACAGCAGCAACATGGGGAAAAAAAATGGTAGTCTTTTTATACGTTGAAATGAACGCTTCTTGTTTGGGACATTGGGCTTATTTTTAGGAGGTGACTCCCAGACTTAGTTTTCTATTTTCTTTTTCCTCACAAATACATACTTTACAACTTGTGCTAGCAAGAGATAATATTTTAGGAATAGCACTTTGAAGTAAGCAACCTCACAAGGAGGCCTGACCCTTACTGCTAGCCTATTCCGGTCTGTTATTAAGTCTAAGAAGCTGTTTACCCAGTGAAAGGGCTTACTGGAAATTGCAAGTTCATCAGGTCTAAAACACTTCCTTTGAACCTTTGGATGAATCACAGAATGGTGGAGGTTGGAAGGGACCTCTAGAGTCCTGTCTGAGCCCCCTGCTCAAACAGTGCCACCTGGAGCCTGGTTGCCCAGTATTGAGTCCAGACAGCTTTTGAGTATTTCCAAGGAGGAAGACTCCCCAGCCTCTCTGGGCAAGCTGTTCCAGTTCTCAGTCTTGCTCATAGTAAAAAGGGTTTGCCCTATATTCAGGGAAAACTTCTTGTGTTTCAGTTTGTGCCCCTTGCACCCTGTCCTGTCATTGGATAGTACTGAAAAGGGCCTGGCTGCTCACCTAGCCCATGCTTCATCAGGTCCTCCATTAGAGTGTTACAGGAGACAGTGTTGAAAGCCTTACTGAAGACTAGATACACAATATCCATTGCTCTTCCCTCACCTACCAGGCCAGTTATTTCATAGCAGAAGGATATCAGGTTGGTCAAGTATAATTTCACAGAATCACAGGAGTTGGAAGGGACCTCTGGAGATCATCTAGTCCAACCCCCTTGCCACAGTAGGATCACCTAGAGCAGGTTGCACAGGATGGTGTCCAGGAGGGTTTTGAGTGTCTCCAGAGTCGGAGACTCCACCACCTCTCTGGGCAGCCTGTTCCAGTGCTCTGCCACCCTCAAAGTAAAGAAGTTCCTCCTCGTGTTTAGATGGAACTTCCTATGGTCAAGTTTGTGCCCATTACCTCTTGTCCTATCACTGGGCACCACTGAAAAAAGACTGATTCCATCCTCCCAGCACCCTCCCTTTAAGTATTTATAGCCATTGATGAGATCCTTCCTCAGCCTTCTCTTCTCCAGACTAAAAAGACCCAAATCCCTCAGCCGTTCCTCATAAGAAAGATGTTCCAGCCCCCTAATCATCTTTGTAGCCCTTTGCTGTACCCTCTGCAGCAGTTCCCTGTCCTTCTTGAACTGGGGAGCCCAGAACTGGACACAGTACTCCAGGTGTGGCCTCACCAGGGCAGAGTAGAGGGGGAGGATAACCTCCCGCGACCTGCTTGCCACGTACCTCTTGATGCACCCTGTAAATCCATGCTGACTAGTCTTTGATGTCCTTCTGGTCCTTCACGTTCCTGGAAAAGGCTTCCAGGATCAGTTGTTCCATCACCTTCCCAGGGACTGAGGTTGACCAACCTGTTATTCCTTTGGACCTCTTTCTTGCATTTGAAGCTGAAGTTCAGGTGGAATCCTACCTGAATTCCTGATGGATCTTTCCATTGCCAGAGACTTCAAAGCTGCAGACCAAATGGAATAAAGCCAGAAACAATAAAAAGAAAACATTTTTCTGGAAATCAGGTTTTTGAGTTGCTAAGAGCTTTCTTGTTTGTTTTTGCTGTTGGAATGAAGAAACATTTTTTTTTTCCTGACATCCTGCCCTCTGTTTTTTTCTGATTTTATTTCTCCTGTTTTACCTCTACGTGGTCAGTCAATGAGTGTAGTCCAAACTGTCTTGGTCCTGGCCTTGTTGTTCCTGTCTGTTCAGGTGTGTTCTTACTCATGCTGTCTCTGTCACTACGCTCCTCTTCTGTGTTCCATTTTTATTGTTGTCCCTAGCCTGTGGTTAATAAATTCAGTGGGTCTTCCATTATAATTGGACTGCTCACCTGTGTTTCTGCTTGATACAGATATTTGGTAGTTGGAGCTGGACGTGTTTTCCTGTGTACAGAAGCCTTTGTCTCCTATGTAGCAGCAACCTCTTCTACTTGACATTCTCTCAATTGTTTCTGCTTCTTGTCTACTATTTTTCCCTTCGCTTTGTAGGAGATTATCTCTATGGGAAAGAAAACCACATTTTTTTTCAGCTGTATGCCTCCTGAAATGGGCTGCAATATAATCCTGAAGACATCAGTTGGCACGGAATGATTTAAATTTCTATGGTGCTCCCTCAAAAGGCAGGAACATTTTATAAAACAAGCTGTTGGGTTTGGGTGAGGCCTTCTTGGTGAGTGTCTTACCAAAAGACCAGCTAGCAAAAAAGGGCTATTAATTCACAATGATTTTGTTCCCTGTATGAAATATTAACATGAAATAAAAAAAACCCAAACCTAAATCCCTTTCCAGCCTTTTAGTACAAACAAGTTGACCTTCTATGGGGTTGTAAAGTGCCTTCTGTCCCTATCCTTTCCAGCATACATTCTCTCTTGGACACCCAGCTCATGCAACTGGCTTGTTCTTTGTTCATTTCTCGTGCCTCGATCCCTGGCATGTGTAGTGTGTGTCCTTCTCATGATGCCACAACTAAAACGTGTTGTGATGGCTTCCATTTCCCTTTCAAGCAAAAATCTACCTTGCATTGAAAACTAACATCTCACCTACCAGTGAGGAGTAGGTTCCTCACAGTCTGACCATTGTAGAATTGTTATTTTATAGTACCTCATTTTGCCTAGCAGCTTGCTAAGTAGCTGTCACCTAGTATGTAAGGGGATAATAGACTTCCATGGAAAAACCATAAGCAACTGTTTTAGATTGTTATTCCCCAGCTTTTTTGATTTTCCTGGGTTTCACCTTTTTGTCACATGTAAAAAGACATCAGTTTCAACCCTTTTTGGCTACGTGCCCTTAAAAGTAATGCGTACTTCACTAGCACATGTTCATGAGTTTTTTGCACCTTCATTTTATGGTCTCAAATTGCACCTTCCTCAACACCTTCTTCTCCTGTAATAAGGACGTCAAGAGTTGTGGTTTGAGGTCTACAGTTTCCTCTAGTACATAGATCAGATCACATCAGATATCCATGGACACTCCCACCTGCCAAATTGTTTAGCAAAACCAATTAGAGGGCTGGAGCTCAACTACCTTAGTATTCCAGAAGCCATTCTTAATGCTACACATGGCAAACAGCTCTGTCCTGAATAAACCAGATTGTCTAGTTGCATCACTGGTAACATGTATTTGCTTCTTTTGTGCAGATGGTGTTGCTCATTGAAAATTCTCAGTTCATGATGTGTGTCATTTTTTCATAATTTTGGTCATTGCCTGCTATGCAATTTCTGCCTATCATCACACATTCAACAGTCTACACAGTGGAACTGAGACCAGTACTTTCTTAGTTGTTCTCTTTCTGCCCAGAATGGATTTGGATTTCTTTATCTGGAGCCTCTTATGTGTTTTGTTTGTGTGGCTGTTCATGTTTTAATCCGGTTCAGCTGCACTTGCTGCTTGATTCTCATTCAGGCCAAGTTGTAGAATATATGCCTATGAATGATCAAAGCCCACGGGACTTTTTAAGGTTCTTTTGAGGGGGTGGTTGAGACTGCTGGAAGGACAGGCTCATTTTGCACTGAGCTTGGAGTAAAGGCTTCCTCTGCCAACTTCAGCTCCTATCAATGACAAGACATGCTGCACCTGTTCTGAGACCGAGACTGATGCAGAGCCAATAGAATAAGAAAAAGAGAAGAAGGAAAAAACCCACCAAAACCAAAATGAGATAACAACAACAAAAACAACCCAAACCCCAGAAGAGGACATACAGAGTATTTCAAATGTAGTAAGTTTCTTAAAATTGAAAAATTTTAACTGGAAAAGGAATAACACAAAGTGATGTATACTGTTCATTTCAAGAATTACCTCCAGAAAAAAAAAAAAAAAGTATTAAAAAGAAAAGAATTATGCAATTCAATCATTCTGAGGTTGTATTCAGATGTAGTCTATTATTTAATCAGATANATATTTTTTATTTTAAAAAATTCCCCCAAAAAAAAAAAAAAAAAGTATTAAAAAGCAAAGTATTATGCAATTCAATCATTCTGAGGTTGTATTCAGATGTAGTCTATTATTTAATCAGATATATTAGAAAATATTATTTTCAATATATAGTTTCCTATGCAACTGGTTAAATAATGTTCATCAATTTAGCTGAGGAATGATGGCAAAAAATTAACTGTATAACATATTCAGCAAATATTTTTGCACTTTAAATTGTCTCTAATTGAAATGATAACTCCTGAATTCTGTTGCTTAAGTCCTTTTATTGCTCAGGCATTTTAGCCTGAACTCCAGTAGGAAAAGTTAAATAAAACCTACAGTTGTCTCTCTTTTCACAGTTCCTTGATTGTTTCTCTGAGTGGTAAAGCAAGTTTCAGCTCATGAATACTAACGATCAGTCTTGTATTCCACTTTCCTTATTCTGATTCAGGCAGTGTGTAGGTAAGTTTAAAAATGTCTTTTATAATTTCTTTTGTAAATATTCCACACTACAACTAGTTACATTCAGGTCAAACTCTCCTTTCAAGTCTTAATTAACTTGAGATGGTCACTTGAATTGTGTGGTTGCTTTATAGGTGTGTTTTAAGTTTGTAAAGCCTGCTCTAGCTCCAGTTACCTCTGATTGATGAGTGTTTCTGAATACAGAACCATAGTAAAACATCTCAAGTGACTGCAAAAGAAAGAGCTTATTCAAATATGTGGAAAAACTGTAATTTAGAAGTTGAGCAATGCAATTTATAACACAAATATCTTTCTGTTTGTCTCATTAAATATTAGAGGAATACTTCTTTTTAAAATTGTTTCTTTATATAAAACAAATTCACTATAGTATAATTAATGTAACATAATTAATAGGAGACATAAAGTTCTCAGTATGGATGTGAATGCTAAAAATATTATGAAAAACGTTCTGCTTAATGATTTGCTCTATATTTAGTAAAATTTCATTAGCGAGCATACAAGTCAGCTAAACAGTCTGCATACTTAAAAGCCCCTAAGTGCTCATAGACATGATCAACTGTGATGCCTCTAGTGATTAAACAGCAAAACTGTATTAAAATAGTGTTAAAGATTTGACCAAAACCTGCTGAAAGCCAGAAGGTTCAGAGTTATAGGAAGAACATTCTCCCTTGCATCACCCTAAGCATGCTGCAAAAGTACTTCCTAATTGAGAAATTTGGAAGAAATGGTAATCTAGCATCCATTCTCCTGCAAACATAGTAGATTATATCAAATGCAGAAACTCAAAAGGCGCAGGAGTATATTCACATGCTTGCACTTAGATAAGAAACTCTAGTGCAAGAAAATTGTGACCCTGGCCAGTGCCCTTGGACGGAAATGAATTCTGAATCACATTATTATGCCTGGCAATATTTAATCCTAGCTGGATTATTAAAAAATGGAAAAGAAAACACATTTTTGCATTAGTTGTGGAGTTTTTGCTTCTCAATACAGAAATAGCATGATCCATTTTGATCCACGAATGTTACAGATTTAATATCCTAAACTGTGCTTCTGGTTAACACAATTTCAATAATTTTCATTAGGGTTTTTTGTAAAACAAAAAGGAGGAAAGAGGTGGGATTAATTTTTTAAGTGCTTGCTGCTGATTTTTAATTCTTTGTCTTAGATTTATATCTGTTTATTACTATTACTAGGTAGCTCATGCCATTGTTAAAGTCTAGCAATTTAAGTTCTCTACAGCCATGGTAAAATTCTCCTCTTTGCTGAATACTTCTGGAATTTTTTATAGCAAAACAGGGTAGATGTTAACCAAAACTTCTCAATATTTCTTCTACTTTATAACCTCCTATTCTAATGGTAGGGCTGGTATTAGAGGTGTTGTCACAGGACAATAATACCATAATGTCTTGGAGAGCCTCTGGCACTGTGCTCTATTTTTAAAATAAATTATGCCTTTTAAAACTATTTAACTCATCAAGGTGTTGTATCAGATGCAGTTAATATCAGTATTTTTTTACATGTTGTGATGTAAATGTTAATATAATTAGGTATCATGTATCACATATCCTCTTATTATTGACAATGGAAAGAAAAATATTTTAAAACGCATGTTTACATCAAAAATATTAAAAAAACATCACCAAAACAATATAAAACCGGAACAGGATCTGTTGGAGCAAGTCCAGAGGAGGGCCACAAAGATGATCAGAGGGCTGGAGCACCTCTCTTATGAAGACAGGCTGAGAGTTGGGGTTCAGCCTGGAGAAGAGAAGGCTCTGGGGAGACCTCATAGCAGCCTTCCTGTACATAAAGGGGGCCTACAGGAAAGATGAGGAGGGAGTCTATCAGGGAGTGTAGTGGTAGGGTAAGGGGTAATGGTTTTAAACTAAAAGATTGTAGATTTAGATTAGATATTAGGAAAAAATTATTTACTGTGAGGGTGGTGAGACACTGGAACAGATTGCCCAGAGACGTTGTAATGTCCCATTACTGGAAGTGTGCAAGGCCAGGTTGGATGGGCCTTTGAGCAACCTTGTCTAGTGAAAGGGAGGCAGGGAGGTTGGACTAGATGATCTTTAAGGTCCCTTCCAACCCAAACCATTCTGTGGTTCTATGATCCTATGAACAGAACATCTTCTGCAGGAATGGGCTGAACACAGAATAAACTTCTGGAGTTGCACAATCCATTTGTAGGTAAGATGGACTTTTTATGTACTGAACATAAGAATGAGGGGGAGTATTAGAACCTTTCTGCATCTCTGATGAAGTAACAACGATATTATCATGCCGTTTTACAAGGCAATAATCCAGCTGTGAGCGGGATAACTTACAATGCAAAATACACATAAACCAGGATTTCAAATAAAGCATTGTGAGGATTCTAATAGCATTATTATGAGTATTTTAAAGAAAGCTTTTTTGAAATAATGGTTTAAAAACTAAGCAGTTACCAAAGGAGATAAATGACAGATCATGTGCAATGAAAGATCAGTGAATTAGAGTAAAGGCAGTGATACTTATTTAAATGCAAGCAGATTTTGCCGCTCTGAAGGTGAATGAACAGATGAGGTGTAGCAAATGAAATGTTATAATAAGAATAAAATTTGCAGTCTGCTGGTTATTTTTAAATCTTTCTCTGATAAAAGGTTGCAACTCTCAGAATCCTATACACATTACACAAGCATATAAGCTTTCCAAGAGGATTTAAAATTCCAACTATTGAAGGAATTTTTTTTCATGAAATCATTTGAGTATATTTATTTTCTTCCTTCTTCCCAGTTACTTATTGCTGCAAAAAACCCCATGAAATTTCAAAACCATGTAAGTTTAATAGAATGAGGTTACAAAAAGTAAAATGGGATTGATTAGTAATATGGGATTTTCTGGCCAGCTGAGAAAAAAGTGGCTTTCCTGTACTCAGAAAGCAAGTCTAAACAGAGCACCTACAATATGCTCCAGCAATTATTGTTCTTTCATTGGTAAATAGTTTCCCAAGAAAAGCAGCCACTACAGAATGTTGATAGTGTAAAACAAGGCTTCAGTAAGGCACAACACTGAAGAGTATACTATACTGACAAAAACTACAGTGATGAACAAATGAGAAGAACCAATACAGCATAGAAAAAAAAAACAAGTCTGAATCAGCAGGTGGGTAGACAGGATGAATTTTTTTATTTATTTGATGTGTAAGTTTTTATTGTGGCAATCCAGAAGCATTTAGGAGTAATGTCAAAAGCATTTCAATAAACACACTTTTTCTTAGTTCCAGAATTAAAGTGTATTAATGGAACTAGTGCATAATGTTAAACTTTCTGACATGCACTCCTGCAGATTACATATGTACACTTTTAAGAGTCTATTCTAGCTTTATAACCAGAAATGTCAATTTTTTTTATCTGTTTAGAACAACCTTTTCACATCTACAAAGTTTATTGTGTTCTGCTTATCTGAAGCTGTGTGCTCTGTTCTCTAGTCTTTTACCCTGTACATGCAAAGAACAGAATAAAACAAGAAATGCCAGTAAGTAGATCCACCTTCATCCAGTATATTTTCAATAGTCCCAATAGGAAGGCAAAAAGGAGAGACAGGCTTTACAAAGCTGGCAAAACTGAGCAGGCTATTTGAGTGGAAAACTGATTCCAAAGCCCAAGTGTGTCATGAAGTAAGCTTTTCTGAGGAAGCTCCAGCAGGAAGGGTCCTGTTCGTCTCAGCTTTAAGAGTGTGTGATGGGCAAGGCATCGATCCTTCACATTATTTTGTCCCAGGCCATATAACCCTTTATAGATTAAAGCCATTGGGAAGGAAATAGTGTTTCTTATTATCACTTGTAGGGCTCAGAAAGTTTAGGTTAACAGCTCCGCCAGAAACTGTCCAAGAAACTTCCCATAATGTGTGCAGTACTCAGCCTTTAACAGCCTTTAACAATTAGTCCTCTCTCAATCACAGATATTTTGAAGGGGTTAAAAAAAATCCATCAGTGTAACTGAAGGTCTATGTAAGTGTTTACACAGAGAGAACCAGCTCCTCACAGTCTAACAACAGTCTAAGACAGTGAAGACACAGAATGAGTATTGTGAAAATATACATCCTTCCCAGCTTTCAGTTTTATTGGTCTCCCAAGTAATCAAACAGCCTGAGAATCTTCATGGACTCTTTCCTAGGTTTTTGTTTCCAACTGTTCCTTTGACTGATTCCCTTATAAAGGCTCTTTTTTTCTCAGCTGATGAAAACAAGGCCCATCTGGCCTATGAAGAAGGGTGAATTAGGAAATAGTTAATGTATTCATGGCTGTCTCAGCTTAACCACAGTTATGCATCATACCATTCTACAAAAAAGTGTTCATCTGAATTGCACAACAAACATGCTTTGACAATTTGTTACAAGACTCATAAAAATATGGAATTTGGGTGTCCAGTGATAATCAGCATCTGTTATCAAAATTTGTTTATATTTTAATCACTCATATATTACCTACACATTCACTTTAGGCTTACTTCATTCTCCTGGCAAAGTAATGAGACATCCATTGGAGCTGGGAATATGTCTATAATTTTGATTTCACTATCTAAGTGGCTTTTTGCCTTTCCTTTGATGTAACTGTTACAACACCAACACTAGACAGTGGGATTACAAGAGGTTCCTGAAATCTTCCCAAAAGCAAGGTTCTGCAGAGCCTGAGTGCTTATGTGCAAGAGCCATTTTGAATGTCCTAGTGCCCTTTCTAACTGATATTTTCTTTAATTTCTTCCCATATAATTTTCTTGAAATACAAGGTATCTGGTTATGCATTCAGCAAAGACCTTGTGTTAGTTGTTCATAAAATAAATGTGAAGAGCCTTCTGATAGTAAAAAGAGAAGATGTCCAGTGGAGACAATTTTCTATGATAATAGATATGCTGATGTAAAAGGCCACCTGTGCCTGGCTATACAGCTTGCTTTCATTTCAGATCTATGATTATTTATATGTCTTACTTACAGACTGAATTAGAAAGGCAAACCTGAATTTATTTCCATAAGGAACACTGTTGAATTTTTTTTGTTGTTACCTGAAGGCTCTTCTTCCTAGGAATTTTTTCAAGCCCCATCAGCCACTGCCAAGGGACATACATACATACAGATTGTACCTATATCACATCAAATACTTGGCTCAGTAGTACTGCAACCTCTGTCTCCAAAACATTAAAATTGTGTACAATTAGTATAAAAGTAAGGGGCAGCTTGCTAGCACAGGAAACAAATGGGCATATTAGTGCTCATTCTAGTCAAAAAGGGTACATTTCATCAACTCCTATTCCTATAAATTGTATTTAAACTTTGTAGAATAGATTTTCCAAATAATTAAAAAAAAAAAATGTTTTAGTATAATGAACCTACAGTTCTTGTAATGCATTGAATCTGTGCATGAAAATCTTACTTTTAATTTTGAGACAAGGAATTTATTTCAGGGTCAAATTACACATTTTCAGTAGGAATTATTAACATTTTAATTGTTTAATTGTGGGTCTCAAACTATTTGTTTAATTCCAAATACATTGCACTGTCACTCATTCTAGAAGGAGAGTGGAACCTAAATTTTCTTATAAAAAGTTATAAAATTAACTAGGCTTTTTCTAAGAAAAGTAATTCTTATATTTTATAGGTGTACTGGAATAATAATAACAAAAGTAACAACAGCAACACCACCACCACCACCACGAATAATAATAATAGTAATAATAGAATATAATATCACTTGCTGAGAAAAAAGATACAACCCAAATGTACTTTAATAAAGAATTTGACCACAAATTCTGAAAGAAGATAAAGAGAGGTATGACATTTCCAAGCATTTTTCAGTATCTGAGAATTTTCTCAAAAGTCTGAAAAAGGGCATGAAGTTCTCAATTCTGATATAAATTGTTCTGAGAAGAAACTTAGTTTCTTAAACTTACCACAGATCATTTTAAACCTTTGGACTGAAACCTCTGAATATGAAGATTAAAGTACCTGTGAATGCATAATATATGTATTTTATTTTTTATTTTTTTGGGACCACATCAGTTTATACCTTCTGAGATTCTAATGTGTCTTCAGACTGAGGAAAGAATTTCTTTATGCTCTTAGCAATATAAAATTATAGAAAATTATTCCCAAAATTAAACTAAGGTATTTAATTTAAGGGATATCAACATATAAGCATGTATTTGCTAAATGTCTTTCATTAGATGTTCATTGAGGAAATATTCAGAACTTCATTATCATGAAAAAATAAGATTTTTCATCCAGTAGAGAATACTGCCACAGTGCTTCACCACTCCAGTGTTCTGGACCTGCAGTTGTCAAAAAGTATTGGTCATATCTACGACAGCAACTGCAATGGCTTGCATACAGTCTGTATGTACCATAATGCTGAGTAATGAGTACATACCGTAATGATGAGCAATGAGAACTAGCAATGGCAGAAACCAAATAATTCTTGAAATATAAAAGCTTAAGAAATGAGACTGCTCTGGCCAATACCCCAAATTTCCTGTATTACTTGCCAAAAAGAAAAGGTTAGAAGAAGCCAATGTGTTTTGGTGATTTTACCTCCTTTGCTATCAAATATACAGGCCACAGTAACCTTCAGAATCTCATAAATTCATTTTAAAAACCTGGTAGGCCTTATTTTTCAAAATGATAGCATATTTTTCTAAAATCCTGCTCTTTGCACACATTCCTTGCTTATAAAATCACATAATTAGAGAATCTTTAATGTAGAAGGAGTACTGTTTATGCAGTATCTAAAACAAAGTAAAGTTACAGCTTCTGTTCTAAAAAACTTACAGTCTACGTTTATAAAACAGGAGCAAAAGAGGGAAAAGAAAGCTCTAATGTTACAATTTGGAAAAATCTATCAGGGAAAGCCTCCTGAACAATCTGCACAGCTTGTGAAACTGGAACCAGAAAGAAACAAGGCTAAGTATGCAGGTGCATTACCACACTGTTGCTACTGTACTACTTCTGTGATTTGAGCCAGGTAAGTATCTCAGCATATCTGTGTTATTCCATATAAATATATCAGTTCAGGTGGAAATCACGTGTGTTTTCAGCACAGTACTTCATTGTACCACATGGACATACCCTGTAGCTTGATGTTTCCTTAACAAAAGGAAGGAAAGTTTTCTTACCGACAGAAAACTACTTCCCATGAATTTCAGCAGGGCTGTAGTAAGAGAGATACCTCAGACAGTCTTAAACATGTTGATGGTATCAGAAACTTTGTTTTTAATACCTATTTCAAGACGATCTTTTCTTGAACACGTCTCATTTAAGACGAGGTAATGGAACAGAGACTGGGAAAAGGTCACTAAAGTGACAACCCGCCCTTTCTGCCAAAATATGTTGTTTACAGTTCTGTGGTTGGTTTACAGCATGATCTCTGCTGGCAGTGAGAAAAGATTGAGAGGTCTCAGGTCTGACCCTTCATTATCCCTCTTTTTTGGAGTAATGACAAGGTTAAGAAGCATCTATGAAATATATGCAAACTTACCTACTGCATTCCAGTGATATTTGTCAGGTCTGTATAATCACATGTATGATTCTGGGAAATGGACAATGACTCTAATGCAGGAAGGTCTGGGCAGGCTGCTACCTCATAGAGTTCATCAAATCTGAAAGCAGAGCCTGGCTCCTGGGATAGATGAAGCCCTACAGCAGGACAGGTTGGGGGCAAACTGGAGCAGCAGAAAAGGTTCCCAGGGCCCCAGGAACACCAGGTTGCCTGTGAGGCAGTGGTACCCCTGGGCAACAAAGAAGTCCCCAACACATTCTGGACTACATGAGCTGGGGTGCTGCCAGAAAGTCTGGGAAGAGAACCTGCCCTGCTGGTCAGGCGCCTTGGGACAAACCTGGGTGCTTTGCCCAGCCTAGGGGTCTCCCACATAAGAAAGACAGCAACGTGTTGGAACAAGTCCCACAGAGGCCAGTGAAGTGGCTGGGGCTGGAGCACAGGGCATCCAAGGACAGGCTGGAGGAGCTTGATTATTTCAATCTTGAGAAGATTTCTATGAGAGTGTATTTCTGTCTTCAAGTAAGAGAAGACAGGGCCAGACTCTGCCAGTAGGTGCACAGTGAGAGGTCAAGAGACAATAAAAAAATTCAAATTAGATGCAATGACCCTTCCTTTTCCTTTTCCTCTTTTCCTTTTTTCCTTTTTCCCTTTTCTTCTTTTCTTCTTTTCTTCTTTTCTTCTTTTC
>VYXH01005528.1:58679-100337 GCA_013397275.1 Burhinus bistriatus | reverse complement strand
AGATTCTTTAAAAAAATTTTTGAAAAAAAAAAAAAAAAAAAAAAAAAAGGAAATAAATTGCTATCATTAAAGTAGCCAGAAATAAAGTGGAGTAGCTACAGAGTCACAGAAGAAGAACATTGTGAAAAAACAAAGAAGGTCTCTGTTGTTAAAACATGAGAAACCCATAACAGTCCAAATACTGCATACTTTTTCAAACAAAGCAAAGGAAGTCCAGTTTGACCCAGCTTATAGAAGGTCATACTGCTTATTGTACTGTTTCTAAATTGCATTTTAAAAACCAAAAGAAAAGTAAAAGAAAAATAGTTCCTTAAACATTTTGGACAAATGACTTCTAAAAGCCTCTGTATATACCTACGTACTTCTCAGTAACATTGATTCACAGCATCTGATAATATGGTCAAAAGAACTTCTGTAGGATCAAAATTCCACTTGATTATGTAAGTAAATGTAAGCTGGCAGAAACAGAGACGCTGACTAAACAGTGTATTATATTTGAATAACGACTGCTATTGTGCAATTAAAAAAATCAAATAGCTGTCATAAGTCTAATCGACCTTTGTCAATGTGTCATGGCTCTGGACCTCAGAGGCAAGTCACTGTGTGGCTGTAGCAGTTTTGTCTTTAAATTCTTTATTCTGAGAGTAGCTGGAAACAGTATTTTAAGTTAGTCAGAACATGCGTTAGCAAATAATTCAAATCATATGTTAAGGACAACATTTTTTGCAAAAATGGCTGTTGTACAATGAAAACAGCATGATCTGTAAAGACAATGATCGTCCCTCTTTTTTTAAGGGTCTTTACAGAATGTGTACGCATTCATAAAATAAATTCACTATTGAAGTAGCTGCATAGAATTCCTTTAATTATGAAGATAATGGGCTTCAGTAGCTCTTCATATTGCCACACCAAGCTCAGTCCAGACATTGAGTTCACTTTCATAGAAGATCTATAAAGAAAATATTGTAAATAAACAAATCAAAGGTTAATATAATTTTATAATTTGTAGGATGAATGAAAGAGATGAAGAACCTGCTGCTAAAGGGTCTCAAACTGCCAAACCTCACCAAGGACTTTTAAGCCAAACCCCACGTACACCACAGAAAAAGATGGTAGCAGAAAGGGCAACAGAAAACTGATCTCTAAATATAGACTAGTACATGAATATTGTGTCTCTGCCCGTTGTCCACTATTGCTTTCATTTGTCCCCATTGAATTTACTTTATTGTGAAACAGTAGTGATCAGCTTAAAAAGATGGTGCAAAAAATATCTTAAAGGAAAATACATTTGCTATCAGACTTTGTAGGATAGATTGCCTCTAGTGAACAAACTGCAGGTATTTCCCAAGTGTAGTGCTGATAAAAGAAGAACTCTTGACAATGAAAACTATAGCAAAGTTTGCATGCTATCACTGATACAAAAAGCCGTTTGAGTGGTTCCAGAAAAAGTATGGTGGACAGATTAGAATTTATTTACTTCTGATACTAGCAACTTTTTGTACAAGGATGTTTCTGAAAAATGTAACATTATAGCTTGAAAATCAGCGGTATGATTATGTAGATTTTGTTTATGAAAACCTTATACAAAGAAACATTTTTGTATGCAAGCATGTAATGAATAGAAAGCTCAAATTGCTTAGTCTAGGAAACGTCTTCTATCTGACAGAGAGAGCTTTTCATGGTGTGCCAAAACTGAGATGAATTTATGTTTCAAACAGACACTCACCCACTTCTGTGATGAGGATCCAAATGTTGCATCTTTTTCCCCTGCAATACAGTTTTTCAGCGGTGAAACTGAAAGGAGAGAAAATGTCATGATTTTTTTTTTCTCTCCAGAGATGTTCTAGAGAGGATTTCCTCATGGATAAAGAAGCACTTTAATCCTACTCCCAGACCTTTTAGACTCCTCAAGATGATCAGGAATACAGAGCTGTATAGATAGGGTGCTTAGAATATCCTTCAGTCCCTAATAGTACAGTTTCACCATGAAGGCTCTCTCACTGAGCATTACACTAAATAAAACACCTCTAATCTGGAAAGGTAACAAAGTATCAGAAAACACTACTTTCCCCAGGAAACCTCTGGAGTTCTGGAAGGAAGAGGCTCTGTATGTCCTTGTTCTGTCCTACACAACTACTACTTCTTGACCTTTAAACCACTACAGCAACAACAACCACCACCATCACCTGTGAAAGAAGAATAGTGTGGTATCATAAAGACAGCTGTCCCAACTGTTTTCCTATTTCACTGCACAGGCAGAGGTATCAGATCAGTGTGAAGGCTCCCAAGAGAACTATTATTAATCTTCCAAGTACCCTACATTCTCAAGAAAATGCTCCCCAGATTATCTTCCTGTTTATTTGTATTTGTGCTGTTTGATGCAGAGATTGCTATGATGTATGTAGATTTCTGTAAAATTGCTCTTGAAAAAAAAAAAGAGAGAGAGAGAATGCAGTCAGGGGTACAGTGACTGAACAAGGTCTGAAAGCCTACAGCTGTTGACTGCCAACATGGCAGTCTACAGAGCTCTGGCCAAAACCCGCGTTTCTGTGGATCAATACATAGATTTTCAGCTGCCCTCTTACTTTATCGTGCAACTTTCTCAAAGTCCATTTTATATTTTTCATTTCTTAAACAGCCTAAGGAGATAGAGAGTATTGAGGTTGAGAAGCTGAGAAAGTAGATATGAGTTAAGTTGCAAAGAAGCCTTATGGGTAAAGACCCCTACTTGTTTCAGTATTCTTATGAAGCTTAGTATCTCATGTACTTAAAAACTATTTTTTCTTTGGTTTATTTCTAGAAACAAACAGTATTACAACATTTTAAAGCGAGACATGACTGTACAATATAAGTAAACCTCCTTTGTCAAGGTATAATTCAAATATTTGTGCCTGTGTTTATCCTGAGTTAGATGACCTTGGACAACAAGAAGAGTTGTGCTGTTGGATTGATTATGTTACCGGAGAGCGTTGGTAATCTTTTGTCTATTGTTTTGTTTGTTTGTTTGTTTTTCTTTTTGCATTTTATTCTAAATAATAGATTTTAAATATGAAGAGTTTTGTTCTTGAGTGAAATGTAGATCAAACTTGCAGTTTAACAGAAAACTAAAACCAAGAAATTAAATCTCATACCTTCCCTACAGCTGCTTCCCAGAGTGCATAAGTGGTAATTTTCTAATGGTTTATCCCTTGTTGTTTTGAGTGTGTATCCAAGTTGAGGTGAACTACACAATAAAACAAAAAAATCGAATTTAGTCACTGATATGGGCAAAAAAAAGATAAGGAGAAAACCACTTTTTTTTTTTTCTTTTAATTTTTGATATTAAGTGGGAGATTAACAATATACAAGATTAGAAGAACCCTCACATTTGCCAATAATAGCTGCATATCCTTCCTTACCTTTCAATAAAACATATAAAACATCCCATTATTGAGTACAGTGAATATTAGAGACTGTGATACAGAGACGATAAGAGTAATAGTTTTCTGCTTAGGTTTTGCAAGTGTTCGTGGCTTTTTCAATCCTTATTTTTTGATTACTAGGTTAACATTTTGCCCACTGGCTATGATAGTTTAAACTTCTGATTATTTCAAAAAACTTTTTATGTTCATTAGAAAACTGTTACAAGTGTCATTTTAATATTTCCCTCAAATAACTGTTAGCAGTAATTTAAAATACAGTTTATTTTCCAGTTCATGTAGAATCTTTTATTCCTGAGAGGACTTTACTTGATTTAACACTTACCTAGTTTTGCTATCATGTACTTTACCACTGAGCTTGATTTAAAAAAAAGATTTGCCTTGGGCAAATTAGCAGTCAAGTGAAGACAGAGGTGATTTGTGCCACATCTTGAGTAGTGTTGAGCTGACACTGAATAAATCTATCTTTACTATTTAATGATCTTTTTGCAGTGCTTAAAAACTCTGTAACTGAAGCACCACACAATGGCACAGTAGTCTCACTTAAAAAACCCTTTTTATCTAGGTTGCTGGAGGAGGAAAAGTGGAAGGAATAGAGCTATTTAAATGCCAGAAAAATAATTTGAAGAAGCCATTTACTGCTTACTTCTTCCTACTAAGTTTATGACTGGAATAAGCTAGGGTTTTTTTTCTATTTCTGATGCATTTTTTGCTGACATGTATTCTTTCAGTTGCCCTTACTATCATGCCTCTTGGAGCAACAATGGCTGATAACTACTCAAGGGGAATTTCAAATATATAGGATATATATAGCTTTGAAAGCCAGCACCAAGCAGCCAAAGGGAAGTTCTAGGGAGTTAGCAATAGCAAAAAAAAAAAAACAAAAACCAACAACAACAACAAAACCAAACCAAACCAAAACCAAAACCACCAAACCCCCCAAAAAACCCAAAACCAAACCACCATGAATTAAGTTATATTAAAATTCAAAAAGCAGCTATACATCAATGGGTAATGTTAGTGTGGTTAGTGTAGATAACTTAAGGCTGATTTTAAACTACGTGTGTTGGTTTGCCAGCCTTGGTCAAGCTATGAAATCATGGAACTCCATAATTATCTGCATATATGGATAGCCTACACACATCTCACCAAACCTTGTGTAATGTTCTAGCATTAACTAACTACTGGATAATACATGCCCATCTCTGATGCTGGATACTGTATGTCTTTGCTCCTACGAAGATTGACAGCTCCCTCTGCTGTTCTCATGGTGAGGTGCTCGGAATAAAGTCATTTTCCTGCACACAATGTTGGACTCTCTCTGTTTGTCAATTAATGGCTATCGGACTGACATGCTTTCAAACACTGGCTGGCATTCAGGTGCCTGATGGCACCTTTAGGACACCTGCTTGGACAACCAATCCATTTCAAAACAGAGCTTGATAGTGTTATTAAAGCAACGTATGGGAATCAAACCCTTTTTTTTTTTTCACTTTCTTTTTTTTTTTAAGCGTTCTATTTCTGTTTGTATCCATCTGGTATATTTACCACAGATGTAGACTTATGAAAGCTGTGCTGCTTGGCAATTGAAGTCTGACTTAAGGAAATGATATTAAGGCACTGCATAGATGCTGTAAGATACTACTCACCATTCTCCTCAAACCCAGAAATATGTTCCTTCTTTGCTGCTCTGATTTTCATCTCATCTTCACCATGTTTTTTGTTTGAATATTTAGCAGTTCATGAAGTCAGATTGGTAAAGAAAGTGACTCTTTCCTTTTCATTTTTCTACATTTTAGGCGTAATTTTCTCATTCTTTATGAGAAAATATATAGGCTAAAATAAATCTTCTACTCCCTGAAAGAAAGCAGAAAAAGAGAGTAAAAGTGATGCATGTTCTCTAGTAGGTTTAAGTAGTAAAGATATATACTAGAGTAAGCTTCTCAGGATTGAAATTATCTATGAAGGTTTGGATAGTACTGAGCAAAACCCCACTATATTTATTGGTAATTTCTTTATCCTAACAAATCCTATGCAAAGAAAAACAATAGCATAAATCTAAATATCATTTATATTACAAATTCACTGTGTGATCTTTTTCTTACCAAACTGTCACATGATCATACATAATTCTGAAATTTATTTAAATACTTAGAAGATACAGAGCGTATATTACCCTTAAATACAACTCAATACATTGTACTTGCTGTGTAAATCAGTTATAGTATGTGTAAGATTTCCTATACAAAAGTTTTGAAATAAAACCTCTATCTGCTATAAATGCACAGTAAAAATTCAGTGCAACTTTTTGAAACAGTAGAGTCTGAACAATTCTTTTCATAGCCTAGTTTATTCTTTCCTTACCTTATAATGCAGAGTCCTTCACGACATTCCCCATAAGGGGAAGATCTGGTAATACAGCTAAGAACCATTAAAATCTCTATGCATTTTTTGGCCTTAGTGAAAATAAAAGACAAAACATAAATACCAAGTACTGTGCACACAGGAAGCAGCTACTGCCTTCCTGCATTGTCATCTCATGAAATCATGGAATCACGGAATCTCACTGAACTAGTATACTTGACAGTTTTAGAAATCATATTTTCTATTTAAAAGTATTGTTCACTAGATCATTGTCCAGAGGATTTTGTATGGTAGTTGAAACATTATAGGTAATTTCAAATTTTTCTTACTATATTTTCTGTTGGAGATGTAACCTTGGCATTCATGTGCTGAAATCATAGTGAACGACAAAAATGTTCCTGCTGGCCCCCTGGGGGGCTGATCTCTTCACTAGCTTTCTTGTGACCCGCTTCAGATAGCTTCACCAGAACAAAGTAATATTAAGTATGTTAAAGATTTTTCTGCTACATTATAGATTATTGCTTCTGAAGGACATATACAGGCAAGCTCTGTACTTATTGAAGACATTTTTTCCCTCAAGCACAGCTACTGTGTACCAAGCAGATGTTCTCAGTCCTACTGCATCGCAGTGATGTCCTAGTAGAAATGCTAAGTTAGTTCTCATTACTAGTGTAAGCAGCTCTTTGTTAGAGGGAAAGGGTAATCAATGAAAGCCAAAACCCTCTACCATTCACATTGCAAAAGGGAAAAGATCTTACAGTTATCATTAAAACAGAGTAGTTCTGCTTTAATGAAAAAGGTGTTTATTTTCCTTTGCTGATGCATCTAACTTTTTCTTTTTAAGCATGACTTTTGGGCAGAAGATTTATTTTTGCAACAGGTTTAATTATTTCTGTAGATGTTAAAAACATTGCATTAACCAAATAGATACATTTCCAGAATAAGAAATTATCTTCTTCACTGTGCAGCAGAAATTGGGAGCTTTGCAACAGAGTACACTCAGTATATGCTTTGTCTCTCTATCTGTGCACCGAGTACACATTCATAGCCACTCACACATATACATTCTTTACTGGTGGCACTGCATAAATTCCCTTCCATGCTTTATTATTTTACAGTGTAAACTCAAGCTGTGGGTTGGCTTATTGCTGAACCAGTGCCTGATCCAATTAAAATGACATGTTGCATATTCAAGAAAGCTGATTGGAAATGGTATCAGGGATATGTGCTACAGCTCTGACTTTCTTTCCCAAATTTTAATTGATAATGTAATAAGTCGATGATACGCTATTATAGCTTGTGCTAGACTTTACTGTTCATTTACACTATCCGTGGTACAGTGATCTTAAGCTGTCTATCTCCTTAAAATGAAAGGAAGACATGCACAGATCTCTCTTTTACTCTCTATTTCAATGTATCTCTGACAAATTCAGATTTTACACCACATTACACAGTTTTGCATAGTTTTTTTTTTCTGTTGTAGCCTTTTGGGATCAAACATAATAAACTACGTTTCCATTAGGCTAGACAGGATAAGACACAGTGCTTTTATTTGATGATTACTTACGCAAATGATACTAAGCACTCCTAAACCAAAAGTGAGAGAATTACACCTGTCAGGTGCATCTCCTGTACCCCAAAATACATCACTATTTTGAATTGTCTGTTCTAACACAAAGTTCTGCTTACTCTGAGTTTTTATCAACTGATATTTTCACAGTACAAATGTCTGTCTGCTCCCCCTTTCCAATATTAACTGTCGTTCTACTGGGCAATTTTTTCTTATTTTACATGATTTTCCCCATCATATCATGATATTAACTTTGGCTTTCTGTTTATCATTAAGAAGGCACTGAATAGTCATTTTTAAGTAGGTGTCATTAGCAAATCCTTCCTTCTCGAAAGTATACATAAGAAGCATGATACACTGTATCAACTAACATCAGTTCATAGCCATAGTTTATCATTATTGCTGTGTCGTTATTATGAGATTATCCTAATTTCTATTCTGCATTGTAACTCGCATCAAGCCTTAGGGTCAGGATAAGCTACCCATTAATCATGTTCTTACAAGAACCTAACAAATCCTCTTTAATTTAGATTTGCTTCAGTTAGACTTGTTTTGTAAAATATGAGATAGCCAATTACACATGCATAATGCTGAAACCTTTGGCAACTCTTTATTAGCATAATCTTATTTGAAATCATGGTGCATTTGAGATATCCAACAGAGACATGATGTAAAAATGAATGGGGACAATTGATGTGGTATAGCATTAGTACTTGGATTCTCTAGTCATTTTCTTCTAATTTAAAAAAATAAACATATTAATACCATGGTTATAAAAATACTGTTCTCCAGATAATGCTCTTTTCTTTAATTTGAAGGGTGTTTCCAATTTCCCAGAATGAAATATTCCCTCATTTATAGTTCTTTTTTACCAGAGAGAAGTGTGTGCACATATGTATTATGACTCTTGTCCTACTTTCCCTAACACCTCTTTTCAAAGTTGTAGCAGTATATAAGTATGTGGTGGGAAAAAAATCTTCCATGCTTTCCTCCCATTTGTTTATGTTCATATTAATACAAAGATCATTCAAGAGCAGCCTCAAGGGAAGCAAACCAACACCAGAATGTGTTTCAGGGAAGCAAGGAACCACCTGTGAAAGACAAGTCTTCTGTTCAGGGGAAGCTTGCTCCTTCTAGACCCTTGCAAGCTAGAGCTTCCTCCTGAAAGAGAGAACAGAAGTAGTAACACTTGATAACGTCTCAAATTTCTGCCTGTCAAAAATGGTACACTTCATATACAGGGTGACACGGGTTTGTTCTTCTAGGTGCATAAGGCAACAATTAATTAGAATAAGTTTGTAAGATAAGCATAGGCAGTAAACATAATTCTAACCAATGCCCACTTTGGCAAGGGAGGGAGGCATTTTGACAGTTTCCCATCTACCCTACTTACGTGCAAAAACCTGTGAGACTACAACTCTCATCTTTTCCTAACATTCAATGGATGTGGTCATACCTGCCTCTTTGCCCTTTCCCCAGAAGGTATCTGCACCCCAATCTTTTGACAAACTTACAGACAAAATACTAAACTAGATGCAATTCCTATGCAATTCTCTGAAGCAAGTCTCTCTTCTTGTTTTAGTGCAGCTCTTACAGCTCTGCACTGCAAAAAAAAAACCAACAAACCAGCACTTGCCAAAAGGTTAAATTTGTGTTTATAGAGGTTTCCTTATGAACAAAAAGAATTTGCGAGGATATAGTAATTTGTAGCAGTCCCTAACTGCATCACAAGAAACAATCTAAAATATTCTACATATACTAAAACTTAATAAACTTGCCTATGGCAAAGTGTTTGCAAAAGGTTGTATTAAGTGAAGTTGTACATTATCTATTTCAAAAGAGCATATACTTAACTGCGGTAATGTTAATAGTCACTTACAAAGCAGAAAAAGGTTGATTTAGTGTAGAAAAAAAATCTTCTGTTTTTGTTGTTTATGGATGTTTAACTAGGTATTGCTGACACTAACAAAAATTAACAGGGTACGTAAGCTTCATAATAGTGCTGTGAATATCAAGTTGACGTCTATATTAATAGATAATGTGTGATGACTAGGAAGAATAAAGAAAAATTACAGATTGAGAGTTTGTTATATGTAAAATGGATCCCTTTTATGTTTTACAATTTTTAACCATTACAGCCATTGTGAACACTCTTTGACTTATGGGGAGGCTGCTTAAAATAATAAAAATGCCATAACACTTCATTTTACACTCAGTTAAGCTTCTTAAACATTGTATTTTCTTTCTGTAACAAAACTCTAAGGAAAATGAAGAGATAGAGGTACGGTCATCACAGACATTGATCAAAAATACCTATTAAAACCCCACAGGCTTATTGGAGAAAAGACCCAGGAAAAATGTCCTGATGAAAATTATGAGAGAAAAAGGACATTGCCTAAGGAAATGACAGAATGAAGATTCAGACAAATCTTCAAACATACCCAAGGAGTGCCAGCTACAGACATGGATTTATATGTGCCAATGCAGTGGAAAAATGTCCCTCAACAAACACGGGCTAGTGCAACGTATGGTGAGGGAGAAACAGCTCTCTGAGTGACCGTTTATTGCAACAATGAGATTCAGTACTGTGGAGAGCATAATGTTACCTTTTGTTCTAATTTACAGGCCAGAACAAGATACTGGGGAGAAAACAGGAAGGAGGATGTGAATTACGATTTCCCAAGGATTTTTTTTTCAATATGCTCAAAGAAATTAGAGAAATGCCTGCATGGCCTTAGTGACCTTTGGACTATTTTTTTTTTTTTTTTCCCCCCCTGCCCTTCCTTCTCTGAAAGCCTTGCAATGTAACAACTCTCAGGTTGTGGAGGAAGGCTGAAACAATTATTTCAGGAACACATTGTTTCTTGTCAGAGAAGTGCATAAGACCAATCACTATATATCCACTTCCTCCTTCTCATACAAAGTTAAACAGTTTCATTTACTATGAGATTAGATTTTGTGAGATTAGGGTTCATTCATGCCTTTCCTGCAGATTGTTGGCATCAGAATGAAAACCAGATTTCAGAAGTGATCTAGGTGGGTGAGATCCATTTTCAAAAGAGCCTTAGGAATGTAAATTCTAGTGATTCTTACAAATATTTTCATTAACTATACAGATGATAAGTGTTCATCTCTAACCTTCTTTAAAAATTACAGATTAAATGCCGTAAACAAGGATGCTCTTTGGTTTCTCTTTTCCTGTCTTCCTATGGCAATTTCAAGATTCTGTCTATGTGTAATTTATTAATTTGTGCTAATTTTATAAAAATTACCACCATGTGTAGTGACTTAGTCAGAGACTGACAAGGACCCTGACATATGTCACCTATTCCCAGTGGAAGAAGCTTCAGAGCAAACTAAAGAAATCATTAGATTTAACAACTATGCTCTGAATATTGAAAAGCAGGGATATAAATAGGAAAAAAAGCTCTTAGACTGAGAAGAGGATTTATATGACTTAAAGAAAAATTAACAATAAGGGATACTGACCAAAGAAGATAGAAAAAGTTACATATTCCAGAGGAGAAACCATTAGCAGAAATGTCTTTGAATACTGAAAAGCTGGTTGGTTAATTTCTGAAGACTATAGTAAAATGGTTAAAAAAATCAAGGCTGGTAATGACGTGAACATTTTAATACTATGTTTAGATGTGTAAACTTGCATTATTTTAAGTTTTTATAAAGATTCAACTTTGGAATTAATTGCTTCATGCTTAAACTACTGAAAGTTATGTGAAGGGTGTGTAAGATTATACTATGGAAAAGACTGTGGTCAGAACAGAAATTTCTAAGAGATGAACAGAGTATTCATTGGGCTATGTTATTGGTCCTTTCTATCTCTTGCAGGTTAAAAACAGGGTGTTGAATTGCTGATGGAAGTGTACCTTCCCTCCCAGATATAAGAAAGTATGAACAGAATCATCCTTACCTGAGATAGGCACCAGGAATATAGTGGATTCAGAGTGGGTCCAGTGTGATGAGATCACTGGGGTATCAAGCAGAGGAAGATGTGATAGAGAAATGTCATTTATCTATTAGAATCACAGAATCATAAAACGGTCAGAATTGGAAGGGACTTCAAAGATTATCAAGTTCCAACCGCCCTGCCATGGGCAGGGACACTTCCGACTGGACTGGGTTGCTCAAAGCCCCATCCAGCCTGGTCTTGAATACTTCCAGGGATGAGGCCTCCACAGCTTCCCTGGGCAACCTGTTCCAGTGTCTCACCATCCTCATAGTGAGAAATTTCTTCTTGAGATCTAAAACAAACCTGCCATCTTCCAGTTTGAAACCATTACTTCCTGTCCTATCAGTATATACCCTAGTAAAAAGTCACTCTCTGGCTTTCTTGTAGGCCCCCTTTAGGTACTGGAAGGCTGCTTTAAGGTCTCCCCAGAGCCTTCTCTTCTCCAGGCTGAACAACCTAACATCACCTTAATGGATGTTATTCTATACCTTCTGTTTGAATAGGATTTACCACAATGTATTTCTATTCTTTAGAGTAACTCAAATATTGGAGGAGAATAAATTTCCAATCATGAATATACTATATGTGACATCTCATTTTGCATTCCAGTACCTTAGAAAGGTCATATTTTGTAGATCTAATGAAGGGAGTCTGGGGGTGTAGGCAGGTTGTTTATCTTTTTGTTTCATTCATTTTATTTTAAACTGGAATGCAAAAGCATGAAAAGAAAAATTTCTGGTTTATCAGAAGGAAAAACAGACTTCCACTGGAAAATATTGAATATAATCTCAAAAAAATTAAGGAAAATTATTGCCCTTCTAAAATCTGTATCTAGATATGGAATTATGATATGAATGGGAAGAATTCAAAATAAAGAATTAGTTTAAAAAAAAAGCAACAAAATAAACTGCTTAGTCATACACTTCAAGAGGACAATTAAATGTTAAAATCTCCAAATACATTGCTCTTCTGCCCTATGTGGTAAAATGCTTCCATTAAACTTTCTAAGAAACTAATACTTACATGCTCAAAGTTATGAAGTTCTTAAATACTGGTCTGTTCCAAATATGTACATGGTTTCAGCCTACAACCTGTGACCCTTGCTGGTAGATACTTTACAAGCACAAAAGGAAGAGACACATTTCTATTACCTATTTATGCTTATATATTTATTCCGATATTTTCACTGTTAAAGATGAGAAATAAGATAAAATAAACTGGTTAGGGCCAGGCCAAAGAAACAAAGTTTAATAGACACATAATACAATTTGACATGTGACTTACCAATATGAGTTTGCAGAATTTTGCAAATACTGTGACACAGATGAATCTAACACTGGGTTTAAAATAAGCTGTAGAATATGCAAATGGCTGCACAAGGATGAAGCAAGTTTCTATCCAGTTCAAATCTGTGTTCTTGCACAAAGGCTGTAAGTGATCTGTGGGAAGGAGTAAGAATAAGGTAATCAAATACAATGTTTTCCATGGATATCCTCCACATCTCTAGCAAAATTTCATGTGTTGGACTTTCTAGGCCAGATATGGTTTCTATGTATTTAGGAAACTTCAAAACATTTTTGTTCCACTAATCAGCTCAGTCATTATTTGAACGCATGCCAGCAATCAGCATGCACCCTGTCCAGTATCTGCCACCAGAGGTGCAAGAAAAAACTTTTCCTTGTGTTGAAGCAGTTCCTCCTACCTTCATCTGATACTCCCTGGTTCTTGTTGCCAAAGGAGAGACGAATAGATATTTTTTTCTTGTTTGCTCCATTTGCAGCTTTGTAACCCTGTATCATAACTGTCCTTAGCTATCTTTCTCCTAGGCTGTATAGTATCCTATATTACTTGATAGCAGAAGCCATTCCATAATTCTGAACATGTTTGATTTTTCCCCTCTGAAACTTTTTCTGTTCTATAAAGTAATTTTGAAGGGGAGATAAGAGCTGCACTCAGTATTCAAAAGGACAACAAAACAAAAATTTAACAACTGTCACAGTGAGGTCCTGTTTTGTTTCCAATCTTTTGCTGATGATTCCTACTTCACTTGGGGTTTTTTTATCATTACTTTTCAATGAAGCTTAGATTTTCAAGGAAGAATTCATTACACAGTGATAATAGTAACACAGGGATCATGACTTAGAATCACAGAATCATAGAATGGTTTGGGGTGGAAGGGACCTTTAAAGGTCATGTGGTCCAACCATCCCCTGCAATAAGCAGAGACATCTTCAACTAGATCATGTTGCTCCAAGCTGCATCCTGCCTGATCTTGAATGTTTCCAGGGATGGGGCATCTACCACCTCTCTGGGCAACCTGTGCAAGTGTTTCACCACCTTTCTCGTAAAAAAATTCTTCCTTTATATCTACTCTTTCAGTTTAAAACCATTACCCCTTGTCCTATTGCTACAGGCCCTGCTAAAAAGTCTGTCCTCCTCTCTCTTGTAAACCTCCTTTAAGTACTGGAAGGCCACAATAAGGTTTCCCCGGAGCTTTCTGTTCTCCAGGCTGAACAACCTCAACTCTCTCAGCCTGTCCCCGTAGGAGAGGTACTCCAGCCCTCTGATTGTTTTTGTGGCCCTCCTCTGGACCTCCTCCAACAGGTCCATGTCTTTCCTGTGCTGAGGACTCCAGAGCTGGATACAGTACTCCAAGTGGGGTCTCACCAGAACAGAGCAGACAGGCAGAACCACCTCCCTTGACTTGCTGGCCACGCTTCTTTTGATGAAGGCAAGGATATGGTTGGCTTGCTGGGCTGTGAACACATATTGCCGGCTCATGTCCAGCTTTTCATCCACCAGTACACCCAAGTCCTTCTTGGCAGGGCTGCTCTCAATCCCCCAGCTTGTCCTGATACTGGATGTTGTCCCAGNCTGCAAGTTCACATTGCCGGCTTCTTATCTACCAACACCCCCAAGTTCTTCACCTCAGGGCTGCTCTCAATGCATTCTCCACCCAGCCTGTATTTGTACATGGGATTATCCCAACCCACCTGCAGGACTTTGCACTTGGCCTTGTTGAACCTCATGAAGTTCACATAAGCCCACTTCTCAGCTTGTCCAGGTCCCTCTGGATGACATTCTCTCCCTCAGGCATGTCAGCCACACTATTCCTCTTGGTGGTGTCTGCAGTCTTGCTGAAGGTGCACTCAATCCCACTGTCTGTGTCACTGATGAAGCAATACTGGTCCAGTACGGGCCCCTGAGGGACACCACTTGTCACTGATCTCCATCTGGACATTGAGCACTTGACCACTAGCCTCTGGATGCAACCATCCAACCAGTTCCTCATCCAATGAACATTCCACCCATAAAATTCATATCTCTACAATTCAGAGAAAAGGATGTTGGGGAGGACTATGTCGAAGGCCTTAGAGAAGTCCAGATAGATGACATCTGAAGCTCTTCCCTTGTTCACTAATGCAGTTACTTCATCTTAGAAGGACACTAGACTGATCAGGCAGGACTTGCCCTTTGTGAAGCCATACTGGCTGTCTTGAATCACTTCCCTGTCCTCCATGTGTCTTAGCATAGCTTCTAGGAGGATATGTTCCTTAATCTTTGCAGGGACAGAGGTGAGGCTGATAGGTCAGTAGTTCCTTCCTTGCTATATCTTTTAAAAATTAAATGTCTAAAATAAAATGTTAAGATTCTTCGACAGGTCCATCACACTGAATTTCATCTGCAACTTCAGTTTCCAACCATTTAATTTTATAACATTCTGTAATTCTTCACGGTCAGTCTTGTCCTTTATTCATTTTATGTTGAAGAAATTAGCATCATCAGAAAACTTTCTTATCTTGCTGCTCATTTTATTTTCTAGGCTGGTATAAACAGATTGAACAGAATAACTCTCAACCCATATCACTGCAGATTTCAGCTGGTTACACTTTTCCCTTCTAACCACTTATCATCTTCAGTTTCCTGTCTTTTAAATAGTTATTAACATATTCCAAACATTTACCTCCTCCCTCCTATGGCTACTCACTTTTCACAGTAACTTTTGGTGAAGCAGGTTGTCATAAATCTTTTGGAAATTCAGGTGTGTCAACAGAATTACCCTTAGGTATGTGTTATTCACCTTTTCAGAACAGTAGAGTTTAAACAGGAACTTCCTTGTATAGAAGCCATGATGACTCTTCCTAAGGGCATTATATTTATGCAAATATCTTTATCTATTCTATGTTTTCCCTTTTTCCCTTTTTTCCCTTTTTAAATTTTTACTGATGTCTTGCCTACCTTTTTTCAATTCTCGTAGACCAAGGTACTTCTAAGTAAGACCTTATACAGTGTTAAGCAAAAAGTAGTCTAGTGTCATGTTAGGAAGGAAACCAGATGATTCTTGCCAGCTTTTCATGTTAAAGAATTCTTGATTAGAAGAATTTTCAGTCCACGTTCCTTTAAGCTGCAAGTGATACCTACAGTTTAGTACTGCTCACACATGAGGAAAGAATGCCTTGTAGTTAGATTCTGTGCACTATTACTATAAGCTGTATTCTTATTTTTCCATTTTGCTTACTGTAACAATAACACTAGGGAATGAATTAAAGTGTTAGTTCCGCAATGTTAATACAATATGCCTACCTATTGTTATTATAAAACCTTTGTCTAAATATTACATGATAAGCTTAAAAGGAAACCATGAGCTTTATTTTTATTCAACTCAGGAGTACCAGAAGTGATAGAAGATAGTCGAAATAAGACATCACAACCATTCCCCTCCCTCTCCCTCCAAATTCAAATGACTTTCCCACTCCTTCTTTTTGGAGGAACAGTCCTCCTAATTCCAGCATGAAAAAGGAAAGATCAGATAGGTTTCCTACATACAAGTTTTACTGCTCTGGGCTTTACACTTTACATTTTTCTTTTTTTATGTTGCTTCATTCACTTACTATGCGATATGCAATTACTTCATTTATCATAAACATAAATTATTTTTGTCTTATTCAAGCCATGTCCAGTTTAGAAAATGCATGCTAATTTTTTTTTCTCCATATAAAATTTTTTTTTTCACTTGTTTCATTTTTTTCATCCAATTATTGTTTATTACTTCTGAATATTAGGAAAGGACATTATACCACAAGAACATGACAGAAATAAAAATTTGAAAGCTAAATGTTTTCCAATAGGAATTCATGAAAAATGAACTTAAGTTAATTTTATGCTGTCATTTTCATGTATTACTCAGAGATTTTAGTCATCAGCTTGTGAACATCCACAGAAAAAATGTATCTGTAGAAAAAAAAAAAAGCAGTTACAGCTATAGCTCAAGTGATAGATATTTTTGTAATGAAATACAAATTGAGAGACTTTGCTGGATTTGAAAAGTACTGAAAATTAACATTTCAAGTTAAATTCCTTGCTAATATAACTCCAATGGATTAGTGGACTTACTTCTGCAGATAATTTGTCTCTTAATGCACATTGATGCTTTCAGTAGAAGTGGAACTAAACTACTGAACAAAACTACAAAATATTTTACTATCTGCAAAAGTATATTGCTTACAGAAATTAAGGATTAAATACTTGGGGTTGTTTTCTATTTGGATTTGAAATGAATATTTGAATTTATTTTAAGAAATATATTCAGAAAAAAAATTATGAAAACCATGCATAATTTGTAATGGAAGAAAAAATAATAAATGAAAAAGACAGCCTTCAAAATTTCTAATAGAAGTCACACTTAAAAAAGAAAAAAGAAAAGTCTTTAGCCAGTCTTGGTTAAAATGCATTTAAATCCTTTCTTTTCTGCTTACACGACTTTCCTATTTACTCGCACCAAGTACCAGCTGACGCTACACAGCATCTTCCGATATACTTGACAAGCTGCACAGGAAAGAATGTTCCAGAGTAAGAAATCAATACGAAGTTTGTTGAACTTGAAACACACTGCTTTATTCACTCGTCAAACACTTCAAGAAGCAATAGTTGCCTTACAGTCCAAGAATTTTTACATGGTAAGGACTGTTTCGTCTTAAACAGATATCAACCTTATGCATGAATATACATGCAGATGAGTTACCCAAAATAACAAAGTATATTTCACACTGGTTTTTGCCTTTGAGGAAGACTATAAGAAACAAAATGACTTCACAAATGACTGTGAAGACAGATAGTCAAATCACTCATTACTGTAATGATCTGTAACTCTTGTTATCAAATGATAACAAGGTCCTCAGGGACTATTGTAAGCCAAGTTGTACAAAAGCTGTAGAAAAGTTTATGAGGTCCAACTTGCTGATCAATAGGTACTTCCTTGCTGTGTCTGTAGGTTAGGTGAATAAATGTATTGATTTGAAAAAATACATACTTTTTCACATTCGTAGGAGTAATTGGTTGCCAAACTTTTCAAGAGATAAGATGACATAAAGAGATAAAGAAAGTATTTTACTTTAATAAGTAAAAAAATATTCAACACAGGTTGTCCTTTTCCCATTTTCAGTGGTGAATTCAGGGTCTTAAAGAGAGTTGTGCATACTTCTTCTTTTCTTTAAGTTTTATTGTGAAAATTATTTGGATTAAATTCACAGGAAAAAAGAGAACGAAGAGTAGATTCACCTCTGTCAATTTTGATCCTAAGATTCAAACTTCTCTTTCTGCCGAGAAAGAGGAACATTCATTAAAAAAAGGGATATAGTACTGTGAAAGTGATGTTTATTCTACATAAGTATACGCATACACATACACGTACATGTCTATATCTACATATGCGTATGCATATACGTCCACATCTACATCTACATCCACATCTACACACAGATGGAGTATTTATGTGTATCTAGTTCAATCTTTAGATGATCATTGGAAAACAACATAGTACTAAAACATTTCTGTTTGATTATAATTTGGAAGAAGATCATATATTTGATATCTTATAATGTAAGAAAAGTATAATACTATTAAAATTACATGGTGGGACCACATGCAAAAATGGTGGCCCTTAGAGCCTGGTCAAAATCAGATGTACCTTAAACTAAACGGTCTGATGAAGAAATATGCAAGAAAAGCTGACCATTTAGGTACTTATAAAAACCATCCTGTGGAATATCCTGTTAAAAAGATGGTAAACTCAGAAGAGCAATAAAGAGATATGGAAATAACTTCTAAAAAAATTTCTAATCTTGACAGTAAAATCAAAAGAGCAAAGGGAAAAAAGGTTCAAGAGGAGATAAGGTACATTTAAAAATATTTAAGGACTGATGACTTTTGCATAAAAGACATGTAGTTTTAAATGACACCAAATTTTATACTTTACCTTTCATTTATGATAGAAGACTACAGAAATACTAGGAATATATGCTTCAAATGTTATCACAGGTAGTTACCTGAGAAATCTATATGCAATATTTTTGGTTGTGTCTATTTAATTAGTTTCCTGTAAATGAGGGAAAAAATAAACAAGGAAACAAACAAACAAAAAAAACCCCAATGCTAAAGAGAGAGTAGAAACGTAGTGTTAATGAGATTCAAACAATAAAGATATGATGGACTGCAGATAAAAGGAAAATGCTAGTTTCTCTGCATTTTAATCAGCAAGATCACAGTTTTGATGAACATGCCAGAGGGACTGTTTTGTGCTCGGCTTCCACAGTGAGTGAAAGGAAACAAAATCAGCAGTTTTATATTGAACATTTAGTGACAGATGATGCATCCTTTGAGATTAACATTAGAACAGTGGGGAAGATGATACTTACCTAGCTAAGGAAATTCTACAAGATAATTCCAAAAGACAGATATCTAAGTGCAAAATATTAACATTTATTAACAACTTAAAATCAAATTTCCTCAATTATTATTTTAAATTGATTCTAATTTTAAGTGGTGAGTTATCTATGTGCTTAAATAACTATGAAACAGGGGCAGAAAACACTGATAGAAAAAAAATGATCACCATTCTGTCATTTATCCCTGAATATCCCAGTTTATCCATAAAAAAGATTTTGGATCCTCATATGCACGGAAAGAAACCTCACTCTAGTGGCATAGACCCTGATATGGACATGAAATGTAGGGATTTGTTTTAAACATTACTTAAATGCTTGGTTAGCGTTTTAAGGAATAATAATAAAAAATGCTTACATGGTGGTTTTCAACAAATGAGGAGGATATCATTATCTACTAAGAAAAACTCCATACAGTCTCACAAGGATGGTTTGTCATACAAGTTCTACAAAATATATTAAACTACTATTTGCAAAGAAAACAAAAGATTTGTTATTGAAAAAATTCAGATTAAGAAATAATATAATTATTTAACAATTCATTACAAAGAGATCATTCATACCTCTGATCTGGAGTTAGCACTTGTGCCCAATAACATATTGCTCTTCTTAGTTGGCCAATGTCATGATAAATGTCATGTCATAAATAAATTAAAAAAAATATTTCTGAACACTTGAAATACAGAATGTGCAAACAAAGTGAAGAACAGTACTAGAAAGCTCTGGTACTGAGAAGGACATTTGGAAGAATCTAAACTTCAAGAGTAATACAGCGGCTTTCTTCTATAAAAGTGAGGGAGGGCTTTGAACATGACAGAGTTGTTTTTAATACACGGCACTGCAAGGAACACTATTGAAATAGCTATTTCATTGACATACTTTTAAAATGTCATGGAAACATGGAAGGGAAAACATTGAGAGGGAAAATGGATATAAGAATGATATGAAACCTCCTTTACAGTAAAATGATTAGGGAAACTGTTCACACATTTTTTAGCTTTTTAGTCTCTAAGGAATATGTAATGAAAAAGTCACTTCACCCACCATCAGTGTGGTGCTGCTTATGAGGTAAAATACGGTTTGTTTTTAACAATACAAGAAGTGTTGTAAACGAATCCCACCTAATGGCTTTAGCATGCCGTCAAACAATTTGCAGATGGAATTGCAGGAGAAATATCTGAAGTTTAAAACCGTAAGACTAGAGCTATGTCTGACGCTAGCTGAAATTATTCAGTGTTTGAGCTCTCTGTGAAACTGAATGGAAGGCTTCACTTGTGTCAATATAATGGAGATTATTTTACCTCCCTACCTTACATGTATGTTGTACTACTAAAATACAATCCGAAAGAAATGTGTAGCAGATTACAGAAAAAATTAATCTGAAGACATTACCAGTAGGCTTCAACTTCAATTTAATATCTTTAATTAAGGTTCTTAAAGCCATTTGATATCTAAACAGTTGCAGGTATTGTAGGGGTACAAGGTATTGGATAGACAAATTATAACTACAAATATTAAATTTTGACTGAGGTTTCAGAGTTAGCACACTTTTGTACGGATTAAATGTTTTACTGTACTCTGAAGAAAAAAAAGAGAACAGGCTCAGTGTGAAGTCAAAAGACAAGCAACATTAAGGCAATGGTTAAGATAAACAGAGAAATTTGATTGTCAATAATTTTTACAGGAAGAAAGAGGTGTTCAGATGCGTGTCCCTCATAACATGGAAGTCAAGACACATACATCTAAAATGGTGACAAATACAAATATCTTTGCTATTTTAATTCAGCAAAATTTTACAAAATGTTAAGCAAAATTCAGTATTGATTGCAGTCCTAGCAAGCCAAGCCTCAGGCAAAAGAAACAAAGTTCCCAGGTTTGCAACATGTCCTGTGAGATATTACAAATTACGGAGCAATCATAACCTTGCTCAAACGTCTCGTTTGAAAGATGCCCTCTCTGGTTGCACAGTGACTACGACTTGGTTTGTTTACTGATTGGGAGGGAAGTACACCACTAGCTGAATCACTCACACAGCTGAGAAGGTTGCAGGAACGGAAATAATAAAATAGGTTGACCTGCAAGGGCTGCAAGAACTAACTAAGCAGTCAAAATAAGTTTTACATGAATTACAATGCATTTTTGGTGACTTTATGAACAAACCCCAACAGGAGAGTTCCACTCCTATAGTAAAGTTGTTGCTCTGACTGGGTAGAAAGTCAGAACTTATAAGGGGTCTTTAAAGTTTTTCTTTTGCTTTGTATTTCCTTGTGCTAGAAAAACAATACTTAAAATTGTAATCGTTAAGAAAGATTGGGTCAAAAGGTTATTTTCTGTATGATTCTAATTTTAAAAAACCCATGTTTTTCTACTTAAAAATTGCACCATAGCTTTTCAGTATAAAACAAAAGAGTTGGTATTTTTGAATATTTTTGAGAAGTCCTGATTCTCCGAAGGGGTATACTGAATGACTACTTTTAAAATATTATAAGCAGATGGGTAGTCACTATGGAGACAAAAGATGAAATCAATTAAATTCCATCTTAGCGACCTATGCTTCCCCATTCTACACCTATTAATGCTTAAAAAGGTACGGTACTTTAGAATTATGAGAAGGAAAGTAAATTGTTATATTAATTTTGGGCATTTAGGTAAGAACACAACTATAAAAATGGAAAAATATTTAATGTAAAAATTGTCTGTGAAAAATGCTTATAAGAAAAACTTGCAAATTTTAAAAAAAGTCTTGCTTGAAAATACAATGCATAATGATTGCAATTGTAATGAGATTACAATTGGGCAATCTTGCTTAATCCATGATCCTGCAACACAAATTCCTAGCAACTGATAAACAGATTTATGAGTGATCATGACGATAACTGGGATGTCATCTATAAAATAAAATTCCCTAGGGAATAATGCAACAATGAATCAACACACACTCAAACTCTTCAGAAAAAATGGGATAGTTGGGAAAGTGTCATTTTTTTATGTTACATGGAGACAGATTTAATGATTCACAGCCTATCAATCAAAACATTTTTCTAAAAACAAAATAAAAAGTGATGTTTACTTTTCTATATATACGTATGTGAATATGTATTACTTATATATATATACAAATACAAATATTGCCCCATGTTGCTGAAAAGCTTTCTACGGTTACACTGATCAGATTTGATCAGAGTGGGGCTAATAGCATTGTCTTTTGAACCACCACACTGCTTAATATGACCCAAGGTTAAATAAACAAATAATCAAACAACCTCTTTTTTCTTACTGTCTTGGGAGGGATTAAGTTAATAAGGTGAGTTACAAACATATAGTATGACTACATTCTCAGCAACCCTTCCCAATAATAAATCAGAATGTGATGTGAACAGAGGAACTTTACCCTTTCACCTGGAGGGAACTCTTGGGTTCTCTCAGGCATAAACTTCAGAAAAGGAGAAACAAACATTCTGGACACTCAGCTCCATATCAGCACACATGCACACACATTTCTTTCCGAGTTAGTAAGAATTCAGGCTACTGCTTGCATTATCTGCTTCACTATGATGGATTAGCAAATGGGGCTATTCCAAACTCAGTGTATTTTTGTTTCACTAGTCTAGTTAAAAGCATTGCTTAACAGTAAATTATACTGCCTACAATGAAAGAGTATTAGAAAAATGAAGCCAAAGCTATTGCAGTTATTCATACAGGTTCTTTTCCTCACTAGCCTTAAGAAATATTCAAAAATTGAAAAAAATCTTCCACCTCAAAGGAATGTCTTCTTATAGATTAGAAGTAAGTGATTTAGTTCCTACGAATTGTTATCAGAAACACTACTGGTGGGTTTGAAAACTATTAGAAACACTCCACAGTTTTGGAAACGTTGCTGAAGCAAATCATCTTCTGAGTCAGATGAGTCCCTGTTTACTCAGATACGACACCCTTTTTCTTCTTAAGTGGACTCTCCAGAACTCCCCCAGAGAAACTGTCAGATCTACTAGAAAACATAGGATTGTTTGACAACAAACTGTGAATGATTTCTGAGGAATTAGCAATAACCATATGTGGGCACTCCACTGATAACTGCTATTACCGTCTGAGTCAGAAAAAAAAGACATACGCATGCAAGAGCTTCCACTCCTTCCTTTTCTCAAGTACTTTCTTTCTTATTGCTGTCTGAGAAGGTGTTCTTGCAGTCACAGTGGAAAGTTACAAACACCCTGACTCAAGTCATGTTCCTCTTGCTTTCTGGAGTGCCTCGCTCCAGGTTTATTTATGAAGCACCTTTTTAAAGGAGCTGTCTCCCAGACATTGTATAGAATCTTCCTTTCTCTTTGTACTACTGCTGCCATTTTTGAGATGCATATATATTCTAAAATTTATAAGCCTACCACCACCTCCACCATCAAAACAAACACACACACACACACCCCCACACACCCCCCAAACCAATATGACATCCCTTCAACTCTGTAAAATCAAAGGCTTCAGGGTTGGCTGTCCCAGAGTTCCAGTGTGCTCCTGAACTCCTGGCTTAGAAAGAGCTTGATATCTTTATTAGGCCACAAAATCTCCAAAGCCTGATGGGAATGAATTTCCTTAGATAAAAGAGACTTGCAGAGCAGGGATGAATCGTGTTCATCACTACTGGTTGGTTATAATATCTGTGTCTCCTGTCCTTTTTCACTGTCCCAGCGAATATTTCATTATTCAATATCAAGTGCTGCATTCCTAACATGAGGAATTTTCAGTCTTAATAATCACATGAAATAGCTCGGAAAGGGTAATTGACATGACAATCTAAACAGCACCTAAACCTGGTATTTTGTGATAAGTTTGATTTTCAAGGTGTTTGATAAACTTGTTATTTTATTTTGGATGTTGCAATTCTTGAACTATAATAACCCAAACTGAACACAATGAAAGCTTTAACAACATCGGTTCAAGTATAAAAGTTCATGTGTTTTTCCAATAACATTTCAATATAATGTTTGCTCTTTGGAAACAGTTTCATGTGATGAAATTCATTAGATCTGCTTGTGACAACCTATAAATATTACTATACTACTATAAATATTACTCCCTTCCTTTTCTGTCTTTCAAACTACATATCTGTCTAGTTTTCATGGTCTAGAATTTCTTGAGTCTAGAATTTCATAATGATCTTCATTCATTTAGCTTCTATTTCTCTCAATACGCTAATAATGTTATGAAATAATGCTTTTCTAAACCATTACTCTGTGTCCTAGATTCATACCATTAGTCGATTAAAAAATCATACTTTCTTAGTTCTATAGAACCAGATCCAGCATTTTCCCTGTTAAATTTTATAGATTTGCTCTTTTGCTACTGAACCACTGGTAAATTTAAGAATGCAGAGTATTTCCACTTTATTGGCTACTATGCTATGTCACTGTATTGCTTGCATAGCACAGGAGATAGAACTGAACAGTGAAAAACTCCTTATGTTTATCAGCAATATCTCCCAGGCCTGTGTACCTCAGCTTCTCCCATATCAGTGTTGCTGCTTGAAAAACTGCTGCGCTCAAAAGAGACAAAAAGTACATTTCAGCCTGTTTGTAAATTGATGTTTCTCATAAGATACTGGCCCGTTGTTACATACAGCACTTTGTGTTACTTGGGACTTGAAGTCTGCCTCAATTCAGATGAATCTGTCAACAATATTGGTCTAAGCCCCCAGTTTAGGATCAAATGGGTTGAAAGAAAGATCAAATTGGAAATAAGTGTAGTTGTCTAGTTGCATTGGGTTTACACAGCAAGGTTTGGTACTGAGGGAGGTAGTCAGGAGCTGTAGGGGTGGCTTCTGTGAGAAGACACTAGGACCTGCTCCCATGTTGGACGTAGCTAGTTCTAGCCAGCTCCAAAATGAACCTGTTACTGACCAAATCTGAGCCCATCAGCGATGCTGGTTGTGCCCCTGTGATAACGTATTTAAGAAAGGGTAAAAAAACAATGCACAACATCTGTGAGAGAGGAGAAAAACATGAGAGAAACAACCCTGCAGATAACAAGGACTGTGAAGAAGGAGGGGGAAAGGGTGTTCCAGGTGCCAGAGCAGACATTTCCCTGCAGCCTGTGGAGAAGACCACGGTGAAGCAGGCTGTCCCCCTGCAGCCCATAAAGGACCATGCCGGAGCAGTCAACCAGTCTGGATAACAGCTCATGAAGGACCTCATGCCACAGCAGACAGAAGTGCCCTGAAGGAAGCAGCAGCCCATGGAAAACACACAGGAACAGGCTTGTGGAGAGAAGCCCATGCTGGAACAAGTTTCCTGGCAGAAACTGAGGCATGTGGGGGATCTATCCTGGAGCAATCTGTTCATGAAGGACTGTACCCAATCGAAAAGGACCCATGCTGGAGCAGTTCTTGAAGGATTGCAGCCCATGGGAGAGACCCCACAGTAGAACAGGGGAAAAGTGTGTGGGGGAAAGGAATGGCAGAGATGAAGTACTGTGAACTGACCGCAACCCCCATCCCCCACACTACCCTCCGCCACTTGGGATGGGAGAAGGAGGCAGGAGAGTTAGGAGTCAATGGGTGAATTTGAGCCTGGGATGAAGGTGGGTGTGAGGAAGGTGATTTTAGTTTNGGCTTCTGTGAGAAGACACTAGGACCTGCTCCCATGTTGGACGTAGCTAGTTCTAGCCAGCTCCAAAATGAACCTGTTACTGACCAAATCTGAGCCCATCAGCGATGCTGGTTGTGCCCCTGTGATAACGTATTTAAGAAAGGGTAAAAAAACAATGCACAACATCTGTGAGAGAGGAGAAAAACATGAGAGAAACAACCCTGCAGATAACAAGGACTGTGAAGAAGGAGGGGGAAAGGGTGTTCCAGGTGCCAGAGCAGACATTTCCCTGCAGCCTGTGGAGAAGACCACGGTGAAGCAGGCTGTCCCCCTGCAGCCCATAAAGGACCATGCCGGAGCAGTCAACCAGTCTGGATAACAGCTCATGAAGGACCTCATGCCACAGCAGACAGAAGTGCCCTGAAGGAAGCAGCAGCCCATGGAAAACACACAGGAACAGGCTTGTGGAGAGAAGCCCATGCTGGAACAAGTTTCCTGGCAGAAACTGAGGCATGTGGGGGATCTATCCTGGAGCAATCTGTTCATGAAGGACTGTACCCAATCGAAAAGGACCCATGCTGGAGCAGTTCTTGAAGGATTGCAGCCCATGGGAGAGACCCCACAGTAGAACAGGGGAAAAGTGTGTGGGGGAAAGGAATGGCAGAGATGAAGTACTGTGAACTGACCGCAACCCCCATCCCCCACACTACCCTCCGCCACTTGGGATGGGAGAAGGAGGCAGGAGAGTTAGGAGTCAATGGGTGAATTTGAGCCTGGGATGAAGGTGGGTGTGAGGAAGGTGATTTTAGTTTTGTTTTTGTTTCTTGCTATCCTACTCTGTCATTAATTGGCAATAAATTAAATTAATCTTCCGCAAGTTGAGTCTGGTTTTGCCTGTGATGGTAATTGGTGAGTAATCTGCCTGTCTTTATCTCGACCTGTGAGTTTTTCATCTTATTTTCTCCCCCTGCGTTGCTGAGGAGCGGGAACAATAGAGCAGCCTAGTGAACACCTGGTGACCAGCCAAGGTTAACCCACCACACTACTACTTTCAGAATCAAGTGAAAGTGAGATCAACATCTGAAAACAAGCAAGTATAGTAAGGTGGAAGCTCTGCTTTGTACCCAGGTACTTACATAATTCTGATAAAATTTAAACAATACATATCCATAGCAATGCTCAATCTGAGATGTCTTCACATTATGAAATTTAACCATAAACAGTTTGCATCTTCATAAATTTCTGAAATGCCAATACACCTTTACTTTTATATTAAATATATGTTTTACTTTATATATAGTATAAATTATCTGGCATCCCACCTAAGGTGAAATTTAACACTTGTAAGTGGATATTGAACAGTAGCTACCACAGGGAATGGACAGAGAAGCTTGAATCAATTTCCTGTTTTCAGATGTACTATATGATAGTCTAGAGTTTATATTTAATATATTTTGTATACTAAATCTGAAAGTCCAAATAATACCTCCCCAAACCTGCATCTCTTTTTTTAGCAGTTTCTCACTGTAGTTCCTTCTTAACCATCTTTTTTCAAACATAGTCCAGCTAGAACAACACATTTTCTCTGATTAGCCGCTATTTAGCTGCAACACTCTTAGACACAAGCTGTCACAATCTGTCTCATTGTAGGCTAAGTTTCTGCACAGGCAGGATTTCCAAACTGCAATACTTTTGAGCCAGACAGATACCTTGTGATCTAGTTTGAATAAGCAGCACTGGATAGTCAGTTCTGCTCTTAATCTGTACTTACATTTTCCCTGCTCAATCTTGCTCATTTCAGAAAAAGGTAGCCCAGCATTTCTTTTTTTTTAACCTCCTTTCTTCTTGGGAACATGTCTGGGGGCTCTGCTTGACCTTTTGTTTGGTGTTCTTTGCTTTAACTTACTTATTTGCTTGTTTGTTTTGTTTATGCTGCNCCCCCTGCAGCCCATAAAGGACCATGCCGGAGCAGTCAACCAGTCTGGATAACAGCTCATGAAGGACCTCATGCCACAGCAGACAGAAGTGCCCTGAAGGAAGCAGCAGCCCATGGAAAACACACAGGAACAGGCTTGTGGAGAGAAGCCCATGCTGGAACAAGTTTCCTGGCAGAAACTGAGGCATGTGGGGGATCTATCCTGGAGCAATCTGTTCATGAAGGACTGTACCCAATCGAAAAGGACCCATGCTGGAGCAGTTCTTGAAGGATTGCAGCCCATGGGAGAGACCCCACAGTAGAACAGGGGAAAAGTGTGTGGGGGAAAGGAATGGCAGAGATGAAGTACTGTGAACTGACCGCAACCCCCATCCCCCACACTACCCTCCGCCACTTGGGATGGGAGAAGGAGGCAGGAGAGTTAGGAGTCAATGGGTGAATTTGAGCCTGGGATGAAGGTGGGTGTGAGGAAGGTGATTTTAGTTTTGTTTTTGTTTCTTGCTATCCTACTCTGTCATTAATTGGCAATAAATTAAATTAATCTTCCGCAAGTTGAGTCTGGTTTTGCCTGTGATGGTAATTGGTGAGTAATCTGCCTGTCTTTATCTCGACCTGTGAGTTTTTCATCTTATTTTCTCCCCCTGCGTTGCTGAGGAGCGGGAACAATAGAGCAGCCTAGTGAACACCTGGTGACCAGCCAAGGTTAACCCACCACACTACTACTTTCAGAATCAAGTGAAAGTGAGATCAACATCTGAAAACAAGCAAGTATAGTAAGGTGGAAGCTCTGCTTTGTACCCAGGTACTTACATAATTCTGATAAAATTTAAACAATACATATCCATAGCAATGCTCAATCTGAGATGTCTTCACATTATGAAATTTAACCATAAACAGTTTGCATCTTCATAAATTTCTGAAATGCCAATACACCTTTACTTTTATATTAAATATATGTTTTACTTTATATATAGTATAAATTATCTGGCATCCCACCTAAGGTGAAATTTAACACTTGTAAGTGGATATTGAACAGTAGCTACCACAGGGAATGGACAGAGAAGCTTGAATCAATTTCCTGTTTTCAGATGTACTATATGATAGTCTAGAGTTTATATTTAATATATTTTGTATACTAAATCTGAAAGTCCAAATAATACCTCCCCAAACCTGCATCTCTTTTTTTAGCAGTTTCTCACTGTAGTTCCTTCTTAACCATCTTTTTTCAAACATAGTCCAGCTAGAACAACACATTTTCTCTGATTAGCCGCTATTTAGCTGCAACACTCTTAGACACAAGCTGTCACAATCTGTCTCATTGTAGGCTAAGTTTCTGCACAGGCAGGATTTCCAAACTGCAATACTTTTGAGCCAGACAGATACCTTGTGATCTAGTTTGAATAAGCAGCACTGGATAGTCAGTTCTGCTCTTAATCTGTACTTACATTTTCCCTGCTCAATCTTGCTCATTTCAGAAAAAGGTAGCCCAGCATTTCTTTTTTTTTAACCTCCTTTCTTCTTGGGAACATGTCTGGGGGCTCTGCTTGACCTTTTGTTTGGTGTTCTTTGCTTTAACTTACTTATTTGCTTGTTTGTTTTGTTTATGCTGCTGATAATCCTTTTTTTTTTCTTTTTTTTCCCCTCCGGTATACCAAGCACACATTTAGGTGTCAGATTATTCAGCAACTTGCAGGATATGTTCCTGATATGGAACAGGTAATATTGAAAAGAGACAATATTAAACACAAACCAGAAGAAGATACAAATACAGCACGCAAGGACAAATCTCATACCCACTCTCCAATATTTTAGTTATTATTCCTGGAAAATGGAGGATATTTCAGCCATGATATATTTCTAATATTCATTCCATTTGTCTTTATTTCTTTTCCTTTTTACAATTCTCAGCATTTTGAATGTGTTTTTTTTGCATACTGGTGGTAAATTTTAAGATATTTTTATGGTTAATTTTTGGTCACTGATCACTCCAGCAATCAGATTTCAATAACTGATTCCACTAAGCTATATCAGACTGGTTTAATTTCTGTCAATTCATTTTTATTCCATAGATTTCAAATTCTTATGTTTCCCAAAGTACGCTACTACTCTAACTGCAGTCTTTCTGTTCTTTGTCCTGTTTCATTGTGATCTCCAGTATATACTGAATTGTTACAATGTATAAATCTTAAAAGTCAAGTAAATATTTTAATAAAAACAGAACAATGAAAAAAAATTACATTCTTAAATTTGAAAGTATATATTGACCCCATTGAAAAAATATTACTTTCCACTGAAGTATTCTAATAGTTACAAAATAACACAATCCCTTTAATATGAATTTGTCAGATCTCCCCTGGGTAAAACAGTAGATGGCTTGCTTTTAACATAAACCGATCTTCCAGTCCAAATAAGTAAAGAATGATCCCATACCCAACAAAGCTCTTTCAGACATAGTCCTGCTTCTTCACGCGTTCTAGTTTGAGACAAAGCCCTGAACAATGTTTCTGATGTTTTGCACAGTGACGGTGAATATACTCATGATTTGCCCCATTAGCCCAAGTAAATAGTTTGCAGCACTTACTACCAAGTGTTTGGATTTGAACCATGAATTTCACCACAGAATCTCAGCTGACAAAATGCATGCTATAAGCTATCTCTTGCGTAATAACAGCTTCCAATGCCTAATTCATAACCTTGTTCCTCCTGATGTGTTTCATTTATGCTGGCCAATTTTGCAGCTCTCCTTGCCACAACTTTCTGGTGGTTCTGTACCAATTCATGAAAAAGGGACATATTGTAAACATATTTAATTGCAGACACATTTCAAACATGTCAACAAATACAACTGCTCCTAAATATGACTCGCTTTAGATGGGCATTCTCTAACAGCATTGCCAGAATAGAATGCCTTTTCTTGATGGAAAGGCTCACATTTCTGTGAGCAGACTCAAAACAGATAGAATATAATTCCAGCTCAGGAATAAATGCATTGTCTCCTTTATCTTCAAAGAGTTTGGAGTTCAGGAGTGCCTGACTAAGGCTTCGAATTTCATTTTTGTCCCTTTCACATCCTGAAAATATTATGCTGGTTTATTGAATGAACAAAGTTTTAGAAACTCTCTGCTTTCCGAAGTGCAAAGTAGAGTATTAATTACAACTGTTAGGTGCAACAGGGAAAGTTCTTCTGTTATTCTTTCATTTTAGTGAATGATTAGGTAAATCATACTTTTGCAATTCACATATTGAGCTGACTTTACAAATAAGGTATACAAAGCCTTCAGTGTTTCTACAACCCCTCATATTTTAGTCCTCAGTGGTTGATTGATTCATCTTGGAATCTTTATTTTGGTGGGGGTGGGGCTGGGAGGACACATGTAGTGTTTTTCGGGGTGGGAGAAGGAGAGGCAGGGGGTGTCACTTCTGTGCATTTGCTGATCAACTTTCTTCCTGGCACCCTTGGCAATATTCACTTTTCTAAAACTATATTCCTGATAGCAATGTTTGTGTAGTTCACTCCTGAACTATGCCTTACCATTTTGATCTTCCAAACACAAAAATAATTAGATGACATTGCCCATTCATCATTTGTTTGCTGAGGTTGAAATTCACTCCAAGGCTTACAGCTGGAGCAAGGCTTATTCATCACTAAGGTGTCACACAGGCTTTATTCTTGCTTGGCTTGAATGTCTTCCTTCAAAACTCAGCTTTCTACTACTACACAGTAATTTCCTCAATTTTTTTACAGTAAAGCCCAACATGCAGTATGTACATCCACAGGATACTACTTCAAATCCAACACACAGAAATGCTACCTCTGCAAAGTCAGTCTCACTCAACCTGAGTTACATTAGCAACACTGCTTGTATGCTGAGCTTGTGAATCAGATGACTCTGCACTGTATTTTTTCATCTGTAAGAAAAAACAGGAAGACTGTTTATCTCAGAGCATGATGTATATTTCAAGATATTTGGCTTGTCCGCCTGCATTTACACTGCTGTGTATCATTCCTCCAGGTATCCCATTTTTCTTCTTTTTTTCTGTTTTGTTTCTACAACATTTTCATAAATCAAAGTATCAGACTCACTTTCAGAAGGCATACTCGCTACCATCAAACTCAAGGACTTAAGAAAGTCAGATATACACAGTACTGAAGTAAGTAAATGCTTCTCATCATAAAAGACTTTAACCAGTGCGATAGATTTCTGACATCTTAAAAGTCTTACTTTTCAAGGTACTTAGGATGATTTCCTGATAGTAAGTCTAGCAACATGCTAATATTTGTAATCAATGTTTATTACTATTTATTATTGTATGGTCAATAATATGACTATAACACGTCATCTCAAGTTAATGTCTCTTCTAGTTTCATTCCTCTCTAACGATGTTAAAAATTTATAAAGTGCCCTACTGGGATGTCATGATGGACAGTCAGTATTTCTGTTTATTTGGTGCCCTGAGAAAAGAAAGCATTTGTTTTGAATTTTAACTCATTACCATCTTCAGAATTAAGCATCATGTACAACCTTATGGTCTGAACAGGAAAGTTTTATTAATATAAATGTATTATCTTAATAAATAATAAGGTCTGTGGTATCCTGTCTGTGACCATTTGAAAATTACAGTGACTAAAATCCATTAGGTAACTAAGTAAATTTTAAGCACAATATTTTAACTTGTAAAAAATGTTAACAAAATATTATAAATAGTGCTTCAAAATTTCTTCCTAGAGAAAATGGATTGGGGACCTTTAGGAAACAGCAAAAATGACAACAAGGAAGAATTAAAGATCTGGTTCAACAAAATCATTATTGAATTTTTGGGCCCAAAGCCTGGTCCCAAATCTAGTGGCATAAATCGTGTAAGCATTTGGAGCTTAGATTTTGTTTCTTCAAAAGATCCAGCTGCTATGGCAAATTTGAAATTTACTCTAACCTTTCCTAATGCACAGGTTGTGTCTAACTATTTCTAGACTAAAAAGGTGTAGTCAAAAACGCTAGTTGCATGTGAGCGGCTGACACAAACTTCCTGAACTGTACTGTCTCTCAAAGATCACACTGAGTTCTAAAGAAAGTCATTTGAAGGACAATGCAATCATCAGGCACAGTCAACATAGGTTCACAAAAGGAAAGTCCTATCTAACTAATTTGGTATCCTTCTAAAATAAGGCCATCTGCCATTGGATGAAGGGAAGGTGGTGATGTAGTTTTTCTCAATTTTAGTAAGGCTTTTGATACTGTGCCTCACAGTAGCCTTCTGAACAAGTTGTCCAGCTGTGAAGAACTGGCTAAACAGCAGGGCTCAAGGGTTGTAGTGAATGAGGCTACATCTGACTGGTGACCAGTCACCAGCAGTGTTCCCCAGGGCTCGACTCTAAGGACAGTTCTGTTCAACATTTTAATCAATGATCTAGATGCAGGAACTGAATGCTCCATCAGCAAGTTTGCTGATGATACTTACCTGGGAGGTGCTGTTGACTCTCTTAAGAGACAAGAGGCCTGGCAGAGAGGTCTAGATAGATTGGAGCATTGGGCAGTCATCAATGGCATTAAATTTAACAAGAGTAAATGCCAAATTCTGCACCTGGGACATTATAACACTGGACACAAATATAAATCGGGAAAGCAGGGGCTGGAGAGCAGAGCTGCAGAAAGGGATCTAGCGGTGCTGGTTGACATTAAACTCAGTATGAGTCAGCAGTGTGTCCTGGTAGGCAAGAGGGAAAACCACATCCTGGGATGCATCAAACACAGTATAACCAGCCATTCAAAGGATGGGATTATCCTGAACTATTCAGCATTGGTGAGGCTTCACTTTGAGTATNAAAAGGTGTAGTCAAAAACGCTAGTTGCATGTGAGCGGCTGACACAAACTTCCTGAACTGTACTGTCTCTCAAAGATCACACTGAGTTCTAAAGAAAGTCATTTGAAGGACAATGCAATCATCAGGCACAGTCAACATAGGTTCACAAAAGGAAAGTCCTATCTAACTAATTTGGTATCCTTCTAAAATAAGGCCATCTGCCATTGGATGAAGGGAAGGTGGTGATGTAGTTTTTCTCAATTTTAGTAAGGCTTTTGATACTGTGCCTCACAGTAGCCTTCTGAACAAGTTGTCCAGCTGTGAAGAACTGGCTAAACAGCAGGGCTCAAGGGTTGTAGTGAATGAGGCTACATCTGACTGGTGACCAGTCACCAGCAGTGTTCCCCAGGGCTCGACTCTAAGGACAGTTCTGTTCAACATTTTAATCAATGATCTAGATGCAGGAACTGAATGCTCCATCAGCAAGTTTGCTGATGATACTTACCTGGGAGGTGCTGTTGACTCTCTTAAGAGACAAGAGGCCTGGCAGAGAGGTCTAGATAGATTGGAGCATTGGGCAGTCATCAATGGCATTAAATTTAACAAGAGTAAATGCCAAATTCTGCACCTGGGACATTATAACACTGGACACAAATATAAATCGGGAAAGCAGGGGCTGGAGAGCAGAGCTGCAGAAAGGGATCTAGCGGTGCTGGTTGACATTAAACTCAGTATGAGTCAGCAGTGTGTCCTGGTAGGCAAGAGGGAAAACCACATCCTGGGATGCATCAAACACAGTATAACCAGCCATTCAAAGGATGGGATTATCCTGAACTATTCAGCATTGGTGAGGCTTCACTTTGAGTATTGTGTGCATTTCTGGGCCCCACAATTTAAGAAGGATGTTAAGGTACTTGAATGTGTCCAGTGGAGGGCAACAAAACTGGTGAAAGGGCTGAAAGGAACATCATATGAGGAGCAGCTAAGGACTCTGGTCTTGTCTAGTTTGGCAAAAAGGAGGCTAAGGGGTGACCTTATTGCCCTCTACAGCTTCCTGAGGGGGGGAAGTGGAGAGTGCTGAGCTCTTCTCCCTGGTGTCTGGTGATAGGGCACGTGGGAATGGTTCAAAGCTATAACAAGGGAAGACCAGACTTGACATTAGGAAGCATTTCTTTACCAAGAGAGTGGTCAAACACTGGAACAGGCTTCCTAGAGAGATGGTCCATGCTCCATGCTTGCCAGTGTTTAAAAGGCATTTGGACAATGCCTTTAATAACATGCTTTAACTTTTGATCAGCCTTGAAGTGATCAGGCATTTAGACTACATGATCGTTGTAGGTCTGGAACTATTCTATTCTATTCTATTCTATTCTATTCTATTCTATTCTATTCTATTCAACTTAAACTTAATCCAGTAAAAACAGGGAGTATAAGCAGTCAGCAGAGCAGGCTGGCTGAGAAATATTTCAAGTGGAATTAGCTATAAGCAAGGATACAGACACCCAATTCTGCTTCAAGACTTCTATGTGCCAATTCAGAAAGATTGTGACAGAATATTGATAGAACAATTCTAGCATTTCCTTCAAAACTACATGGAAGTTTACTGTATTCTTACATTCCCTCTAGTGAAAGCTTCTCAATGAAGACAGGTTCAATAGTTGTATCTGTTTATCTGAATGGTCAGTGCCCAAATTAGAAGTCCAAACTTGTAACAGAAGTACCTGAAATTATGTTTCATGTGTGGGGAATAGGATGAGGAGAAAGGAAAGATTTAAAACAGGCTTTAATGGGTGGGATTGCTGGTGTTGTTACATGAAGAATCTGATGCACTGAGGTTTCAAGGCCTAAAGGATTATTCCTGCTATCGTGGTTAGTATTCATAAGTACAAGTCAAATAACTAGTGTGTATGAAAATATAAACATATAATTTCCTTAGTACATGAGAAAAGCTGTTGCTGAAAAGGCAGCAGACCACCCTTTTACTATGCATTGGGAAGGACAAACAAAAAGTATTGTGTTACATGGATACTGGTATTAAATCCTTACCAGCAAAAGAACAGAAAGAAAACAAAGCACAGATAATCATGCTAAGGAATATTCTCTGTCCAGTAGCAATGATTTCATCAATATGACATGCAGTATAACTAACTAACCAACTAACTAAAAATTTTAAATATTTCCTCAAACACATAAGACACCCTTAGAACTGAAAATTGAAAAGGCAAGTAGAACAATAAGACAAAGGAAATAAAGATAGCCTTTTGTTGTCCTTTCTTCTTTTTTCCCTTGGCTGAGTTTCAAATGAGTTTTCAAGGATGGGCTAGGCATCCAATATGATAGAGAGAATACACTTTCAAGCCTCTGCCACAGAATTAGTCATTACAAATTTCTGTATTAGTTACAGCTTTTGGTGGTTTATTTTTATGTGGTTTGTGATTTAAGATGCCTGAATCAGTGATTTACCAAGGAAATATCTGTAGCAAACCTGTTGAAGCTTTTTTTTTCTTGCAGTGATATATCAGAAAAAGAAAAAAATAATGTAAGAAATAAGTATGCGTTTTAAGCTTCTTCCTTCCTTGCTTTAACATTTTGAAGGAAATCACAGAACATTTGTTTAACAACTGTAGCTTCTAATAATTTTACCTATGTCCCTCTCATAATTTAAACTGAAGGCTTTTTTTTAAAAGGTGAATTCAAAAATATCTTTTAAAAATGCCTTTGTTGTTCAGCACTTTTGTCAAAAGAATTGGAGTGACATTACCCAAATTCCCCTGCCCCTCTCTACCAACTGTCTGTGTGAACAGAGGGCATGAGGAGTCAAAGGGCTCTCAGTTTGTGTCCCACCATTTCAGGAGTGATGCAGCTCAAATTAAAGTCTGACATGGTTTGATGTGGCACAACATCCAAAAGTGATGAAGTCATTGGCAGAGGAAGATGAATGACAATTAAAAAATTTCAACATTAATGTTTTGTTTTGTGTTTTGTTTTGTTTTAAAGAGGAAGCAGAGAAAGTACATTAACAAAGGTGAATAGAACAGAAATTCATGGTTTAAAGTGTCCTTTCCCTGGGGCTTGCCTGGTTTTGGCAGGCCATGTCATTTACTCTAGAAAGGATAATTGCTTGTGGCCTGTTTCTGCTCCACGCAAGAGCAGCACTCCAGCAGTAGAATGTCAGTTTAAACTTATTTAGAAATTAGTTTAAATTTTATATGACCCACTCATACTGCTGCAGGGAGGGTCATTGTTTTTAGTACAATAAATGACAGTCAGAATTCAAGTAACATTTAAGTGCTTGGAGAAAATTCTCTGAAATTCATAATCCATTTACTGCACACACCCAGTTGTCTTTTTTACGTGTTTTAGAGCATCACAATGTCTATGCATCTGAAAGCTCTGGGACTCTGACAGTCAAAGATATTTTCAAGTCTGCAAATGTCAGAAGAACATTGTCTAGGTTCAGTTAAAACAAGAGTAGATGGTAAAATATGTATAAAGGTGCACATACTGCTACTCAAGGGATGCTTATTTCAAAATGGATGGAATATGTGAAAGCTCTTGGCTGGTGGAGGCATGCAAGGTACTTTACAGCAATGACATGCACATGGCCTGTCACGTAATATGGGTCAGATAACTCTCTTGGTTTATTATTCCAGTGCACTTTGGTCTGAGGACAGATAGTGACATGTTCAGATTGCCAGATGTAAGGCACAGCCAGGACTGTACTGAGAGTTGGGAGCAGGGGTACGTGTGAAAATCAGTGTGCATTTATTATTTGGGAGGAAGAGAAGTAAGGAAAAGAAAAATGGGGAAAAACCATCTACTTACAGAAAATAGCAGAAAAGGGTACACTTCTCTGCTACACAGGAAACAGAACAAGGTAACTTGGTGAATTATTACATGGGAATGACTGCATTATTTTCTGGGCTAACAGCAGACCTATGTCTCCTCCCACCCACAGAGACACAAGCAAGAGTGTTCAAGCTCACATTCACACTACCCCTCCCCCCATCCACCATCTAGAGCAGGGAATATATCTAAATGCTTGTTCACTCTTGGCTTTGGAGCCCATCATGCTAAGCCTCATAGGCTTCCGAATCCTGTGAATATCTGAAACTTTGGTATTGCTCCTGCGTCTAGTCTATGAACTGTCACTGCCAACGCGCATACTTGTCTAGCACAAGTTCCTGTGGCCCAAAAGTTTTGCAGTATGTTCTACTAAGGTCCAGCTTCGAAGGCTCTTCAGCACACTAAGCAGCCGTATCAAAGACACAGTTTTCAGGTCCAGGACATGGGATGGGCAGTTCTGACAAACAGACTTTGCACAGAACTATAAAAAAAAAATGTTTCTTACTGGGGGTAAGAAAAACAGACATCTAGACAATGCCAACTTAACTAAACACTTTTTTGTCTCAGTTTCTTAATGCAGACAAAAAGTCATTGAGGATTACTAGTGAATTTCATAAAGTAGCTAAAGTTTCATTAATACAGATGGTTTCTCTTTAGAATTTTGCAGTATGTCACAGCTCAGCTTGAGGTGACTTTTTTTAAAAATACCTCTTTTGTATACAATGATAACACAGTTATTCTTTCTACATATTTTTGCTAGCTTCTTTGTTGTAGCAGGTCCCTCTGGTTTTAAAAGTAGCCAGAGATATCTTTGTTGTGCATTTTCCCACTGCTGACTGCTGTTTTTCTACAGTACACAATGATTCTCCTCACATGATCCAACCAGCTTTCTGAACTTTCTTCATCTGACTGCATAACCATTAAGATCTAGCAAGTTAATGAGCTACCTTTATGTTCATTTGAATTTTCATTATTTATCAACTCCTGAGCAGCATATTCTCTCAAATCATCTGAACCTTTATCAATGCGCAGATATGACCATCCCTACATTCTTTGAATTTTTGGTTGTAAATCCTCTAGGTTTGTCTTTTATTAAGCCGGGATTCATGAGAGAAAATAAAGTCACAGCAATGTGAATACAAACTACAAATTAAAGAGTTCACCCTTCTCTTTTATATTATGAAAAGATTAATGAAGAATAAACAACAATAAACACCGATCTCCCTTTTGAAATTGGGTTGTATAAAAATATTTCAAATGGATTTTATTTTTTATTTTGGTGCAAATTAAAGACAAGCTTCTTTAAGGTCCCTTCCAACCTAAACCATTCTATGATAAGTCAAAAATGTTTCATGGCATTTGGTGTTGACTGATGGCCAAGGCAGAATAATTAGTTATTTTCTTACTACTTCAGAGAATTTGTTGACAGTTAGCAACTTAGAAATAAGTCTATTTCATAGACATTAGTCTATATCTTAATACCTACCAAAATCTCTGGATGACATGTCTTAGGGCAAGCATTTTGAGATTCAAAAAAGGAATATGCTCTCATAGCACGCAAGCTCTTGTATGCTTTTACAGTATATGAGAAACATAATTATGCCTACAAGCGTTATTATGCTAAAACTCTCTCCTTGGTTTTCTACTTCACTTTAAAGTTTCCCCCTACAACAGTTACCATGTTTTCCCCCTAAGTTTAATTGCCTCCTGCTATAGTTTAAAGCTTGTATTTTCTCCACATCCTTTTGCTTCCTTTCCATTTTTAGAGGGAAAATTTTCTACGAACAATACTGTTTGACAGAACTATTCCTAATCTGACAGCCATTTTGGGTGTAGAAGGTTAATTTTAGAAGACATTTTTGTACATGGTTATTAAATACACATACTTTGGACAAGGTGATTTCACTTTAAAAACCCTCAGAACTCTGGAATTTGTGAGGAGATGAGTGATTTTAATCAAACTTGGGATTACTGGTTGTGGAAAAAGAATAGCAGTCCTGTGTGTGTCGAATGAAAAGCCTGAAGATAAAATTCCCCATCTTCTAACCATGCCTGGCAGTAAACGAAAAGTTGTGTGTTGTATTCTTACTTGAACACATCCTATAGCTTATAATAGAGGCAGAAGACTTGCAAACAACGTGTACTGACAAATTGTCTTGATTTTGTTGAGAAGAAGGCAGATGCAGGTACCCTGTTATTAGGCAGTACTATCCATTTCTAAACAAAACCGTATGTATTACAATTTACTATTCTTTGTTAAACCATTAGCTGAAGCTTGGCTTTAATGCTTGTAAATCTCATTTGAATAGAGTTAGTTTTCTTTCACTCATCTCAAACCAGCAGTGAAATCATTACGAACTGCATCAAATTAACTTTATTCTCACTCCAGCTATCAAAGGGTTATTCACAACTCAGTTTTGGCTTGTCCTGTGGCAATTACACCCTCCTAGAGAGCAACGCTGTGCACAGGAAAGGATCTTCAGCCATACTGGTGTAACAGTGAAAGCAGAATAAAAAATTAACCTGTCAAAAAAGGAAAACAGCAGCAAAAAATGACCATGACGACAATGTATTTGTTATGCTGGCTCAATATATTCTTATTCCAGACTGCATTGACCTTACTGAAGAATGATCTTCACCAGTTTCTATGACACTTTGCCAGGTCTGAGCTTTAACTGGGAGGAGGACGCTACTGATTTAGATTCCAGAATATTCAGTCAGTCTGTTTCACTCTGCATTACCCCGTATATACTGTATCTAATCTGTTACTTTGGAAGGGCCTGCAGCTGCTGTTAAGTGATTTATCTCGAATAACCTCTGTGCTGTGACACCTCTGAGATACTAGATAGTCCCAGTAGTGATAAGAGCAGCCACACTCAGCACAAAGTGCACAACTGCATATTTATATCAAAGTGGAGTTTGCCAAATAAAATTTGTAATGATATGATTAATCAGATTATTTTTTTCATACACAAAATTCATTAAGACAACAATGCAACTCTCAACCCCTTCTGGGGTAATTGTTATCTTGTGAATAGGCACAAACTTTATAAGACATATAGACAAAGAAAGAAAAGTTTCCTCTGTTTTTGTGATTAAAAAACTTGACGTTCAAAAGCAGAGGCTTGTACTAGGAAAATTGATCTCATTTTATTTTACAGCCTCCAGATGAACCCTAACAGCAAGTGTGGAATAAAGCCTTATTAACTGGAATCCTGATGAGCCATAATATTTCAATACGTTATTTCAAACCACACAGTAATATTGTGTATACCTCATATCTCATAACCATGTTAAAATAAATTTTATAGCATAAAATATCTTTCCAATATTTTTAAGAAAATGAAAGAAAATTCACAACATGTCTTTAAAAAGGACATGATTATAAGAAGACATTATAAAATTCCTATATTCCATCCAAGAAAAGATTAAAAAACAGACAAAGGGTCAAGTTTTCAATGTATCTAAATTCTCAAAGAGCAAAATTATGTTTGGCTTAGTTGAAATGAATGCGAGTAAGGGATGGCTTACAGTTAATGTTACTCCAGCAACTGAACCTTTCAGTCTCAGCTTTTGCCTGAACTAGTTGTACTGAATAACATTTGTTCTGTTAAAACTAAGTAGACCTTGTTCAGGTTTCTGGAAGACATATCCTCAGTAACATAAACTGTCAGATTACACTATATGCTATGTCAATGGCTTAATATTATTTAGGAATGAGCTGAAGTTATATTGACGTTTTTCTAGAAAGTGATTATTTGGGCCTTGGTTTGAATCTGTATCCTTACACAAAGAACTAATATTTAGGCAAAGGAAGAAACATGTATTTTTAAACCTTTTACTGAACATTAACCATCCCTGCTTCCAGACTTCATTGATGTCTGCATTGGGTTTGTGTGGCCAGGTTTTGGTAGCAGGGGGGCTGCAGGGGAGGCTTCTGTGAGAAGACACCAGAAGCTTCCCCCATGTCCAAGAGACCCAGTGTCAGCCAGCCAGCTCCAACACAAACCCGCTGCTGGCCAAGGCTGAGCCCATCAGTGACAGTGGTAGTGCCTCTGTGATAACATATTTAAGAACGGGAAAAAACCTGCTGTGCAACAGCAGCCAAAAGAGACAAGTGAGCTCATTAACAACTCTGCAGATACCAAGGTCAGTGAAGAAGGAAGGGGAAGATGTGCTCCAGGTGCCAGAGCGGAGATTCCCCTGCAGCCTATGGTAAAGACCACGGTGAGGCAGGCTGTTTCCCTGCAGCCCGTGGAGCAGACATCCACCTGCAACTCATGGAGGACACCATGTCAGAGAAGGTGGATGTACCCCGAAGAAAACTGTGGCTCTGTGGAGAATCCACACTAGAGCAGGCTCCTGGCAGGACCTGTGACCCTGTGGAGAGAACATCCACTGGAGCAGGTTTTCTAGCAGGATTTGTGGCCCTGTGGGGGACCCACACTGGAGCA
>VYXH01005528.1:39376-58534 GCA_013397275.1 Burhinus bistriatus | reverse complement strand
CCTAGCCAAGGTCAACCCATGACAATGTCTTAAGCAAAAATTCTGAAACATGAAACATTAAGTTCTTAGTTAAAGTTTATTACAAACCTAGGTTCAGATTCAGTGAGGTGATTGTACCAATTGGTACAGCAAGGATGCAATAGTTCAAAATCTGAAATACTAAGACAAGGGAGCAGAGTTCATGAATCTCCTATATGTCCATACATTTCCTGTGTAGTTAATGGGAAAAAGCCATGCCCATCAAGAAAGCCAGCGCATTCAATGAAGGATGCCTAAACTTCAAGGAGAGACAAATGTGTGCTAGAAATCCTGTTTCTGTCCTGAATTTAGGCATCCCCTGCAGGAAGCACCCACATGAAAATAGAATTTGCACCCTAAATCTGCTTCTCTGATCTAGATCACATTTTGTGAAACAAATGTCTCAGCCACTATGTGAATCTTAGTTGCCTCAAAATATTTGTGTGCCTGGACCTCAATTTTAAAATGTATCAGTATACAATTCCTATTCCACATGAGTCTGTTTGAAGTGATGAATATATTTCTCACAGAACTGTGAAGATACATCTTTTTTCCCCACTCTTTCAGTGTCAAAATGCCACAGATTAGTTTTTGTTTCATTCTCATTAATGTGTATATCCAAAAATGGTGATAAATACTTTTATCTCTTTTGACAGCAGTTGTAGCAAAGAAGTGGTTGTATAGCTATAGCCTGAACAAATAAGTTTGCAAAAGTGATGGAAACCTACGTGCATACTTCAACAGATGAATTACATTAATTATTGGTATCTAAAATAGCTTCTAATGATAATTTTAAAAAAATGAAGGTATTTGAACTCTAGAAGGCTGAAACTTCCTTTCCTGTCATTTCTATATCACCCATCAATTTTTTTTTCTGGCACAACTTCTTATACAGCAAGCATGCGTATGATACTTTTAAAGTTAGAATGAACAAAAACCAGCTAAAAGTCAGTAAATAAATAGTACTGCACAGAAAGTGTTGTGAATTGAATCACTGGCTTCTAACAGGTTTTCTAGCAGCCATCTCTGGTTCCATTTCTCTAGATGTCATATTAGTTCAGGACCCTTTTCAAATTTGTGTACATTCAGGTCATTAATGCTTAACCACAGAATTTCAGTGTTGCTTGGCAGTGGTAAAAGAGGTTGTTCTGAGCTTCTTTCTTGTTGTTGTTGTGGAATTGTTATCTGTCAAAATGCACTAGGGGCCAGCCCAAAATGCAGTATCCTTCCTTTCTGCATATACTTGCTGTTAAAGTTTAGATAAAGTGAATTGTTGGGAAGAAGTTCTACCATAAATTACAGCTGACAGTGAAAGTGATTAAGGCATATAGTTTGATTGCATGCATTAATCTCTACAACTTTCCTCAAGTCTAATTTAATTACCCACAGGTGTACGTTTCTTTTTAATTTATTAGCTTTGTCAGTAATCGGTTGCACTTTATGCTATTGCTTCCAAAAGGTGCAACCCAGCAACATTCATGGACAAATCAGACAGTAAACAGCAAAATAAAAGAACATTAAGTGCAACAGCCTTCCTTCAAGCATCCATTCATACTGTTAAAATAACATATGAAATAAGACTATTTATTTTATCATGAAGAATTGTCAGATATCCTGGTTAAGACCAGTCCACTAGCTCAGGCAAAAGCAGTTGAGAAGGTTTAATCTTCTTCTGCTGCAGAAACAGCTGCAGTTGTTGGGATTCCCTGATCAGATGTCATCAACCATCCAGACTTAATTTTTTTAAACAACTTTATGTCACTGTTTGGACCTAGCTATTTATTTTTCAGATGACAGTGCTGTCTCCTCTTCCTGGTCAAATGAACACGAACATTGATGTTAATTTTAATAAACTAAGATCAGGACCCTGATTTTCAGCATACCCATCATTTTAGGTCCCATATACAACCTATGCATATTCTCCCAAAATTTCTTCGTAACCCAGATGAGACACTTTCAAAATTTTGGTATAACTAGCAGAACTGTCAGTACCAGAACTCTAGCACATTTGTAGCTGGTAATGCTCGCAAGACTTTCCATTCGGAAGCATGGTTCTGGTCAGTCTTAAATTTAATATTACACAGTCTCATAAAGATCCATGCCTTTTGCTTACAAAGTCCCTAATGAAAAGGAAGATTTTCCTTTTTTTTGCTTTTGTTTCCCCATGTGCTCTACTCTTCCAATAACATAGACACAGAGGGGTTTTGTTTGTCTTGCTTTAATAACCAATAAAATGCATTTTGATTGTGATTAGAATGACAGGAAGAACAGCTGACGATGTTATTGGTTATTTCCACAATGACATGGACAAAACACAGGAAACAAAAATTGTTATGTACCAATAGGTGAGAAACTGTCAACATCTCTGAACCAAGCTCTACTTCCTCTATGTCAACTCATAAAACTTGGTGCTGCAAAACTCATCAAATGAACGTATATCTGACAAAGGCATGATTTTTTTAATTTTTTTTTTTTTGTAACTAAAGTATGTTTACTCCCTACTGGCACTTAAATAGTACATAGTAAACAATTTTAGACAAATATCATGTGGAAAAGGTACACTAAGGAAAAAAAAATGCCTCCTAAATAGTGAATTGCACAGTACATGCAAATATTATTAATCTTGCTTAGTGAATACATGTAAATAAAACCACGACTTATGGCCGATGGATTTATGATTGCACTTGCTGATAGACAGAAATAAGCCTTCCCATGAAGTAAATATGTCATACTTCACGGCTATAAATTTGGGAAAATATTTTTAATATAATGCATGTACGTTATTAGTGTTGTTGAGCAATAAGTGCAGCTCCCAATGTCTGAGAAATGATAGAACTAATTAGGACTTGCAAATGAATGCATGATTGTGTTCTGTGGTGTGCCAAACTTCATGAAAGAAAAGACAGTGCAAATCTAAAGTAACGTACACAAAAGGGCAGTAAGAAATCTTTCAGTTTGAACACTGTATACCAACTATATGATATACCCAGTGGGTGGAGAGTGCTATGTCTATATTTTACTGTTTCTTTTTTAATTCTTTTTTCTCTAATATAGACATTATACAGCGGAGCTTACTCTAAAACTGTCGTTACTTTCCACAAGGCTACAGGTTGATGAGCAGTCTGACAGATGAAGTGAATAACACCAGCTCCAGGCAGGTGGAGGGCCAGCTATCCCCCTTGCAGCTCGGAAAGCAAATTCCATGCCAAGCAGAACAGTGCAGAGAAAGGCGCTGCAGGGCCAACAAGTAGTTCATGCTGGACAGCCAAATTAAAGAAAACCCTAATCAGAGCCAAAAAGCTCATATAGTCTTAGTGGTTCAGCTACATGGGAAGATAATATTTAAGTTCAGACCAAGAGAGAAAGTGTAAAATGGCTAAAACCAGTGAATGCACACTACCATTCTCAAATTGAGAACTAACATAAGACAAATAGGAGTAACAAAAGGAGAAGCTTCTTCATAAACCTATATAATCCTATATTAATTTGCATTCAAGTATTTTTCATGTTACTGTTTCATGCATTGAGAGACAAAAAAAAAAAGAAAAAAGAATTGCTTACTCATGAATGCCTTCAATACGCTTAATCAATTTACAGAAATAACTTTGCAATTTAAGATATGAAGAGATAGCTCTAAATCTACCTGAACAAGAAGTTAAAATGGATACATTGATTGGAATAGCTATTAAAAACAATATATTCTACAATAGCTATTCTGTTCGATTTCTCCATGAAGTCTAAATCTCTAGATCCATTATCTTTAAGCCACCATAGATTATGTGGGTTGTTATAATGGTGTATTATCCAGACTGCATACTGCTGGCCAAGAAAGTTTTTCACTATTCAGAGATCCTCTCTTTATCTCTTTTCCTTCCTTCTCTGTACACATACGTTTCTCAGAACATCTTGGGTTATGACATCAGCATTAATTAAAGACAAATAATGAGTTAGGGATAGAGGAAATAAAGGTGGGGGAGAAGCAAACTGATACAGACTTCTGAAAGCAATTACATAGATTTAAAATTCAATTTTTTTCAAACTTTGCAAACATACATTGAGAGAAATACGCAAACTGTAATCACCCAGATAATATAGTTGTGACTGTATAGTCACAATTACCTAGTCTTTTTCTCCCATTGAAATAAGACTGAATCTATGAAGGCAACAGAAAGAATGAAACTCATTCTTCAGGTATCAGAACAGAACAACAATCAAGAGTCAAGAGGAACATGACTTGTTGGAACAAGTTATTACCTGTTTACTGAAGATGGGGTCAACTGTGATCACTTTATACGCCTTCTGATGAAATAGCTGTTCCTCAAATTCAAGAGACATTAGAAATATTTACTCTGATCCAGGTTCTTCCTTGCTATATCACAGTTGTTTAAACACTACAGTAAATTATTTGTACTGCAAGATTATTTCTTAGATTAATTACCACTCAGAAGTAACATTAATTATAGAAGAAAAGCATTTAACATATTGAAGAGCAAAAGTTTACTTACAACTAAAATTTTAAAATAGAAGGAAAATGAAGACATGAAATCATTCTAGCATGGCCTGCACTTGCCATCTAACTAGTACTGCCTAGCCCCTTCAAAGACCTATCCTGAGTCAAGACAGACTAAGCATCCTTGTCTGTTCAGTGCAAAGTCAGCTGCTGTTGTTTGACTCAGAAAAAGAGTGCAGTAACTGCACTCATCCGTTTAATTTATGCAGCCATGCTATGAGTGTGACAATCTCCAGTGAAAGGTCAATAACAGGAATTAGGTACAGGTGAATAACAAGTTAAACAGCTGACACTTTATATAGAAAGGAATATTGCTTAATTTACCGTACTTCTTGTTACATCACTAATAAAAGAGAAAAGAATGAAAAACAAGGGGTTTTTAGGAGAAAAGTATTGCAAAGCAAAGGAGACAAAGAATGCGTGATACAAACCTTGAACAATGCTAAAAATGAAGCTAGAAAACTACTTGCTCCAGCTCTATGCAACACAACATGTCCTTGTTGGCTAGACATATAAGAAGATTTTGGCTTCACTGAAAGCAGAAAGAAGGATGTGCTTTGGTCACTGGCCACCTCAATTTGTAATAGGCAAGAATTTGTCAGAGCTCTTTCCCCCGAACTAACACAACTCACCTCTCTTAACTTAACTTTATCTTAAACCTAACCTTAATATCTCTTACACATAACTTTCAGGTCATTCCACAAATTACATACAATGCTTTTTTGGAGGCATTAAAATCTGTTCCTTTATGAAGAAAACTGATCTGAACAGAATGGAGGAAACACTCTCATGTAGAAATGGAGGCCAAACCTCCATGATGGAATAACACGGATCACAGTAAGCATAAAACTCTGCCTCGCTCTATGCAAAAGTCTATGCAAATGGTACATCTATGCAAACAGTACAATTAGCAAGATACAAGCTCATTAAGATGTTTCTTCTTTTAGTCCCTTGCTGTGACTTCTGAGGGAATGAAAGGTGTTTTTCTGTCCATTTTTTTTTTTTCCACTAAGCGTGTCCACAGGGGAGTTTCGCACCTGCTTAATTTTCAGAATCCCTTGTTGTTAGAGGATGCTTTTGTTTTCAAATCACTGCATTCTCAAGCAGGTTGTGCACTGAAAGCTGAAAACATGGAAACTGGAAATTGACATGCTCTACAGAAGCCTGAGACAGAATGCTTCTCCGCTCAGTAGCTCAGGCAGAACATGTAATTATTTTCACATCTTCCAGAAACATTGGTTCAGTGTTAGATTGCCTTAATGTTGTGCAATTGCAGTGAAAAAAAAAAAAATAATTTTTTTTTCGTTCTGTCATTCAGAACTAGCTTAGTGAATTTGTTAGATTTACTTTCGAATTCCATAAGAGATTATTGAACAATTCTATCCATGTAGAAAACAATTACTTTCCAGTTAAATTTGCCATGAAGTTTTCTCGCTTCATGTCTCTCTTCTTATACTTGATAGGTTATTTTCAAGGAGGGTATTACCACAGGGTTCAGGCAGCAGTTTGGTTGCTACCCTCTCAAGCCCATTTTAATGAATTCAATTGTTTATACATTTTTCAGAATATCATCACCCAACTCCTAAAAAACCCATGTGTATGGAGTTATGATATATATGACTGCAAACTGTGAACGGCAATACTTCTGCTGGAGAATCCAAAGTTAGTCACAATTTCTAAAACAAAACTTGTTTTTTTCAATGGAATTTTGAAATGACTAGATTTCCTTGTGTTAATATCTACAGATTCCTTCCTACGTATTTACATCTACGCTCTTTCTACCCTGTGATGAAGGAAATTGTTATTTAAATCTTATAGATAGAAAACTGAGGCAAATAGAATATTAAGGTCACAAAGGAAGACACCTTTGGCAGTTGTCAGCATTGGAATGCTATTTTAGCATTACAAAGTTTACCTTTTTGGTGTCTATCCTTCAGAAAGTGTCTTCCTGAAATAGCTAAGTCAATCATGAGGCACAGAGATGATGGATTCAGAGAACTAGAAATGGCTTCCCAGTGTATGAAGAACAAGGAATCACCTCAGCAGTCAAAAACAAGAAACATACAGAACAAAGCATAAGCTTCTCTAATTCCTGTGCCATTGATATTGAAGATCCTTCACAGGTGTAATTAGAAAGACGCTTAGAAGATCATATTTTTATACATATTTTGTGAAAATTCTATTTAAGTCCCAATTATTTTTAAATTTTAGCTTAAATTAGTATTTACTCAGAGTTTGTCAGAAAATGAGAAGCTTAACAAATGTAGCATCCTACATTATTCAACATAGTATCACAGAGTAACTTTTAAGCAAAAGTGCTGAGATAAGAATAGCATAGATAGAATGTAACATAGGTAGAAAATTGGCAAGACTATCAGGATCAAAGGTCTATAAACAGTGGCACAGTCCAGCTGGAGGCCAGTTACAATGGGAGTCTGTCAGAGAGCTGGTCTGATATCACTACTATTTCACTAGTATTTAGTTATCTATTTCATTGTCTCTATTACAACCTAGATGATGGGATGACACGCACACTCAGCAAGTCTGTGGATGATGCCTGCTCTGGATAAGCAGTTGATACACTGAAGGACAGGGCTAATTTGCAGAGGGGCCAAGAGAGGCTGGAGAAGCCAGTGGACAGGAACTCCATGAAAGTCATCAAAGGCAAATGCAAAGCCTGTCCTCTGGGATGGACAAAGTCCTGCAGCAGATCAGTCTGTGGCCGACTAGCTGGGAGCAGCTTTGCAGAACAAGTTCTGTGGACACCAGGTTGGCAATGTCCCTGTGCAGCAATGTCACCCCCCACCCCATCCAGGGCTGCACAAGTGAGGGTGCAGCCAGCAGGTCCAGGAAGGTATCTTGCCCAGCAGTCTGGGATCCCTGAGACACTCCTGAGGGCTGTGCCCAGCCTGAGGCTCCCCTGCTTGACACAGACACAGACATACTGGTGCGAGTCCCACAGAGGCCACTAAGGCATTCAGGGCTGGAACACTGGACATCCAAGAAGAGGCTGTGGGACCTGGGTGTGTTCAGCCTCTAAGAAAAGGAAGGTTGAGGGGAAACATGATTGCTATCTTCAGCTATCTAATGGGACAGTATAGAGAAGATGGAGCTGTATGGTGAAAAAAAGGAGAGAGAACATAGAAAAGGGAAGTTTCACCTAGGCAGCAAGAGAAACTTTTTGCATTATAAGTAGTCAGACATCTGAACAGGTTACCCAGAAAGGCTGTGTAATCTCTGTCCTTGATTGTATTAAAAAATCAATGGGACAAAGCTCTGAACAATCTGATCTAGTTGTGCTTGCTTTGAGCAGGGCACCAGCTGACCATCAGAAACAATTTCCAAAGTATATTTTCCCATGATTCTGTGTTACAGAAAGATTATCTCCAGAGCAGTTATTTTGTGGTTTGTTTACAACAGGTTAAACTCTCTGGGATAGCATCTATATCTGACAATCACACAAAAATTTCATTCAAATAATAGGTCACCAAGCCTTGTGCACAAATTTCTCTTGATTGTCTTTCAAAAGCTACTTTCACTGTACACACATTCATCTGGAACTAATATCACTGATGCTACAGGATTCAGAAATAAGAGGAGAACTCCTTTTGCACATGCAGTTTGTCTAGTTTAGATCACATTTTCAATGTTATGGGGTTTATTCCATGGCTTACTTTCTCACACACTCCTGCCTGATTGTTACAAGGTCAATGACACACTAAATATCCAGGATGTTTTTTAATCATGTGAATGTATAATGAAATATATAAGATTAATGCCTTTTGAAACAGAGTAAAATACATTTATATTTCAATATATGGTTTCCTGACAAGAATGAGGCAAACAAGAACTTTATAACATGCTACAAGTTTAAGACTTTGAGTATCTCAACCTGACACTATGTTTCTAAATGAATAAATAATTCTATCAGTTTATTTTTTTATTACAAAAACCAAAAATGAATTTAGAAAACAACCAAACTAAAAATAAACCTTTCAATCTGAGAGAAGTATGTCTATTTTGCAAGGCATATGCTGTGAAAAATCCTACCTAGACTAAAATGTCAAAATCACTGTACAACTTAAAATTAATTCCTTAAGTTATAATTAAGTACTCGACTCATTGGTGATTTCTGTATTGACAGCTCGACTGAAATAGGGCCACATAGACTCTTGATTCCTGTGATTACCTTTGGGCAGTCCCCTTGCTACATACTTTCAGAATATGGCCAGCCATTAATCAAACCAAATCATGTCAAGGAGATTTTGAAGTATCATAAAACAGATGAACTTGAAAACGTCTGTATTTGGTGGGGATATGAGGCCTTAAAAAAGTAAAGGATATAAACCAGAAAAGAAGAATGAAATGGGTACATGTGTGGAGGGAGAGGGGAATGAAACCCCTCTCTCATAATCTGCAGCTTCTTTATGTATTTTATTAACTCTTCTTTGTGTTTTTCTACTTCCACAAAGTTTGTTTAGGGGGAAGCATTGGGCAATATCAAATTCTGTATGCTATGATTAATCAAATGTAAGATACCGTTGGAAGAAACACTGCCAAAGTCATTAATGTTTTAGCTCACTCTGTGAGTTTTCAATATTAATGAACAAGTGGAAATTTTACTTCTGTTTCAGGGGAAACATACATTGGCTGTTGTATTTTGTTGCTAGAAGTTGAAAGACTGAGCTATTTGCACATGTGCTCTCTCTCTCTGTAAGCAGCTTAATGAAAAGAAAGCAACAATGGGATCACGGTTGTCTCCATATATCAAAATGTGATATAGAAAAGTTTGCTTCAGGGTATTTCATTACTTATTTGGTTGAATGAAAAATGCATGGTGTCAAACACAAGACCTAAATCACCTTGTGTTCAGGTGTCTTCTCTCCTTACTGATGGAAGCCTGTGAAATGGAAGAAAAGCTGTGAGAGATATCTGCTGAAAATTATTTGTGGCAGAAATCTCTTTTCCCTGGTGGATTTGCACAACAGTTCAGTAACATTTTCAAGCATTTCCTTTTCCTTGTGCAGAGCTTCCTTCAAAGCTTTGGCGTAGCATTGTTCTTACTTTACAGCAAAGGACAAACCTCTTGTGATTTGAAGCTGCTGACATCTCTTAGAAGGCCTGTGATGGTGATTATTTTGCATCACAAAGGGAGTCCTTATTCATATAATTTATACTAAAGGCTGTATCACTGTCTGTGGGCTTATATAAGAATTTAAAAATTCTAACTGCTTATAGGAAAAGTATTTTATGGACTTAATATACCATACCTAAAAAGAGAAAAAATACATAGCAGTTTAGAGCCACTGGATATTTTTTATCCACATTTATAGAAAACCAATAGATTTTCTTTCCTAGGGGAGGTGAAAATATTAGAGGACAGAGGAAAAGGAACCTATGAAGGATGCCTTCTTAGCATCAGAAATCAAACAGTATTTTTTCCCCCTCAAAGCATCACAAAAGGTTAAAATATTCCCTGTGTTTCTACATTTTAATTGAATTATATTTATAATCTGTACCATCAACAACTGTAAAAAATATCTTATCTCATGAAAACTAAAAAAAATCTAAAATGTTTCTACCACCTGCAGATGGCATCTGTGGTTGGTGGTCTGGAAAAAATCATCTTCCTGCATAAAATTTGTGCTGTTTTAAACACCATCCAAAGTCCCCCATGATAGTCTTTGTTTTGGTATATAAAGTATGAAGTTAAACATCTAACATAAACAGAGCATTCAAAAAGAAGCAATGCCATAAGAATCCAAGAGATTATTCTATTGTGCTTAGACATTTCTTAAGTACCAATCTACTGTTTGGTGAATATGGGATAGGAATAGGTTGCATGCTTTCTTATAATGCAAACTGACTGAAGCATCAGTTAGCGTAAATCAAGCTATGACATATATTTTAAAAATTGATACAGTATTTTTGAATTGAGGAGGTAATTTCCATGCTGTTTTGGTCAGAAATAAATGTAAGCTGATAGATGCCATCATAAACTTTACAACAAATTACTGATTGTTACCAAGCTATTGAAACTACGTGTCAATATAGTATTTGCTAAAGGAGAACAAAGCAGCACTCTCTTCCAATACTGTCATTGCCAGTAGTTTTTCAGAATTTTACCAAAAGTGTGGTTCTAATAAACTTTATGTAGTGAAATTACAACCGTAGCTTATCTTGAATTGAGATTTTCAATTCTCCAGATTTCTAATTCAAAACATTCCATCCAGCCTGACAGCATAGTATGAAATGCTAGATATCCTATGCTTTTATAACAATTGTTTACAGACTATCTGCTCACCTGTAATGTTCTCCATTTTGCTTTCTTCCCCTCCTCTTCTGCATCTCAGATGCCAATAGAATGCAGGAAGCACGAAAGCAAAACATGAGAACATTGAAATAGACAGGAAAAAAAAGAAGATATAGCTTTACATGTTCCTAAGAAAGGATTCTCCATTTTGTTTAATACTTTGACATTTTCTGACACAAACTAAATATTGTTACCACTTCTGGACCTGAGGAATTACTTCAGGTGTGCGGGTTTTCTGTTTCTAATAAAAAGGTATGCTGATTATGGAATACATGTGTCTCTAGATAAACTGGACCACAACAGAGTGTGAAAAAAAACTTCCTGCTCCATCAGCACATGAGATACCAAGCAATAGGTGGTATTCACCTCACTAGTGGCTCCAACTATATCTTATAAAGCAAGAAGCTTAAAAGTTATTTTTCTCAGAATCATGAAGCTATAATTCTGTGCCTAATGTAATTCTTTGATATATCTCTCTCTGCTCCTAGTTATTTTCTGACAGTGGTTTTTCTGATAGATCTATCACAGAATCACAGAGTGATTGAGGCTGGCCAGCAGTTCTGAGGGTTGGCTAGACTCACTCAGACATGCAGAGGAACATGTTGCCCATGGCTGTGTCCAGGCAGGTTTCAATATCTCCAAGGACAGGGACACCACAGTCTCCTTGGGCAACCTGTTCCATTGTTTGCCACCCCTCACAATAAAACTCCTTTTTCTTCTGTTTAGAACTATTTCCATGTATCTCAGTGTGTGTCAATTGCCTCTTGTCTTGTTGCTGGACACCACTGAGAAGTTTGGCTGCTTCTCCTTTACACAGTCCCCTAGGTATTTATACATCTGAGGAAGATCACCCTGAGTTGTTTCTTCTCCAAGAGAAACACTCACAGCTGTCTCAGCCTCTCCCCATGTGACAGATGTTCCAGTCACTTCATCATTTTCATGGTTCTCCAGGGGACTCACTCCAGTATATCCATGTCTGTTTTGTACAAGGCAATCCAGCACTGGACATAACACCCAGATGTGTCTCATTTGATCTGAGTGCAGGGGAGGCACTGCCTCCTTTGATCTGCTTGCAATGGTCTGCCTAACGTGGCAAGATGGTGCTGGCATTCTTTGCTGCAAGGGCATATTGCTGACTCATGGTCAGCTTATTGTCCACCAAGGCCACAAGGTCCTTCTCTGCAAAACTGCACACCAACTGCTGGGCTATCAGCGTGTACTGAGGCCTAGGGTTATTCCTCCTCAGCTGCAGGGTGTGTGATTTTCTTTTGCTGAACTTCACAAGGTTGCTGTCGGCCTGTTCCCCCAGTCCTTCCAGATCTCTCTGAATGGCAGCACACACATCTCATGTATGACCCACTCCTCCCAGTTTGGTACCTTCTGTATCAGATTGTCAACTCTTCCTATTATAATCAGTGACTTCATCTCAGACATTGCTGCGCTGATTCTTACAATAACTTCTTGTATTGCATATTTCAGATATTTCAGCTTCTACTTAAACACATGAGCTTGTGTTTTCACTCACGGCTATTATACTTTCAGCTGTCTCATTACACAAAGACATTAAACGGCTTCTGCTAGTTTACACTGACAGAGAGACAGCTGTTATGCTACCAACTCTGATGGAATCGAATCCAACTCATACCAAATGAGAATCCACTATTTTACAGCAGCACTTTAAAATCTACTTGTATCTTCTGCACAAGTCTGTGGAGAATGACACTAAAAATCTTGGCTTTAAATTTGCTTGCACTGAATTTAACAAGCATCTTACCATTAATTCCACTGGAACAGCTAAGCCAATAATAAGTGCTTAGGAAAAATCCTGCCATATGTGATTTTTAAATATTCATAACTCAGATAAATGGAAAGGAATTTTCTCTTGAAGACACTGTTAGCGCCGTTTCTCAGTGAAGGCTTAATTTGCCCCAAAATTCAGTATTAAAACAAAAAGCTTTACACAGTTCTAAAAATGTCCAGAATACAACCATTTCTTTTATATTTTCCTATGCTTAAGAACAGAAAACATCATTACATGAAATTTTCAAAACAGAACAAGCAAAGCCTCAAACCAGAAGTTCAGATAAACTGTGATAGGGAGTTTGAGCATGAAAGGAGGTTAGAAATCCGTATCAAGGCAAAGTGCAATTTATACCTCTGTACAACATATACACTTGTACATGTTGGGAATACATTCAAGGTGCAGTTGCCATTTCCTTCTCTATCCCATTTAATTTTTAAAGGAAATTTGATAATCTACCATGTCTTAAGAATACCATTGCTGACACTTAATTATACACTCAGACTTTTAAAAATTTCTTTTATAATATACCTTAAATAAACAAAGGGAAACAATTTTGATAAGAAATGATAAGCACTGTTTATCAATTCTTTATGTTGTATTCCATGTTACTTTCACACTTCAAGCAAGGACTCCAAATTCAATTTTAAAAGCATTTTGCTTAAAAATATATTTGTAGAAAGAATATATTTACTTTTAATATATGAACGTCTGAGCAATATTTCAGTATCAAAAATCCTTAATTTATATTTTGACAGTATGATCTGATTAACTTGTTGACAGGAAAACAAAGTAGCATCATCAGTTCTTTTGTTCTCCTACATCTGGGGGGTCTGCCTTAGTTTCCATGAAGAATAGGTTGAGTATCAAACACTCAGCTTATTCAACAAGCTATTCACAGTCATTTTTTTAAAAAATATATTTACTGAACCATGAATATCATAGAACTTTAGGTTTTGGAACTGAGAGAAATCCTCAAGGGATGCAGATGTGTACTTTGCATTCACGGATTTTGATTTGTAGATTTTTTTACTCTTGGCCAGGAGAGAAGCAGGAGAAGATATATTTCTCTAAGCTTATGCTTACCAGTTTTCACTTTATTGTATTGAGGCATGGCAGTCTTCTCCTTCTTTGACAATCATTATAGGCTAATCAGTGTCCAAACAGAGTCCTGGCAGTAACAGCACTCTTCTTCCAGCCCCTTCCAAAGCCTTCTGAGGGAAGATCATCTTTTGCTAATTTCTTCCTACTATTCTGAGGGACATACATTTATCTTGAAGCTGACTTAAAAGTACCTTTTACTAATTAAATATGAATTTTCTGCCAATGAGAAGACTTTTTTTTCCACACAGTGTGTTTTAGGACCTACTTATTGTTTTGTACTTGGGGTCACTATTTACTTACATGTTGCCTAAAACCCAGTCAAAATAATGCCTCATTTTGTTTTTCATAACCATTAATTCAAATAGGTACAACCTGTTCATGGAAAGTGTTGTCAGTTTTATCTATGTATTAGAGTGGTAGATAAAAGACGCATTCCATCCTTAGCAATTCTAAAGCAATGTTTCTCCCTAGTTTTCAAGTTTTGAAGAGAAAATCAGTGCATCCAACCTGTGCTTATAAGACATTGCAGAATTATTTAATATTTTTGTTTTTTTCACTCCTTGCCTCTGCTTATCTCAGTGTTTTAGTTTTGCTGTCACTTGAAAGTATCCAGTTGACTGATATAAGGTAGGAAAAAATGTGACAAAGAAAGTCATCAAATGCCTTTATATCAGCATCTTTTCCAGATGACGTGTTAAAAAAAAGGTTCTGTGTCAGGAATGGTGAACTGAAGGGGATATATAAGCTACATTTACACTTTTACTTGTATTTTAAGAAGTTTTGCATTTTGTAGAAGTAATGTCTAGTTTTAAGTTGTCTTATTCCCTTTCATTTTGAGGACTTGCCGTGGGTCTCACGCCTCCCCCTTCCTGTTTTTCGCACTCCTGATATGAGATAGCTGAACAAATGTGTATTTGTTGTGTTTTGTCGATTAAGAATCAAAACTTGGATATACAGAAGGTGATAATTGAGATGTCTTTGTGTAAACTGGAAAATAACAAGTTCTTTCTTCAGAATTCAATGAAGACTTGAGCCTCTTTTAAATGCAGAGCCAATTATGTCTCTTTTATATTTTGATGCTACGTTGATTATTGTTTACACTGAAGCTTTTGCAAAACAACAAAAGCCTCTTTTTTTAAGACTAGGTATGAAAAACATATATAAAATCTTTGAATGAAAAAAATGAGCAGATTTCATGAGTTGATCATTCTCGTGTGTATTTTTGGGGAATAAGAATCTATAAAGTGGATATATTTTAGGTGCCAGCAGATTGAAGTACTGCCTATGCCTAAAGCTAGTATGACAGAAGATTACAGTATATATTGTAATGCGTGGATAATAAGTACCATCACTACCAGAGATGCTCAAAGAGGCATATAAAAAGGAAAGATGCACTGTAGATTCAGACAAGGAAAAATTTAAAGAATAAATGGTGGCTGGTTTTGGCTATGATGGAGCGTGACGTGTACATGCCACAAAAGTACCCACCACAGTTGACCAGTCAGTGGCAGACTTTTGCTTTTACCATATAGATTTAATTGCATTCAAAACATTTTAAGTGATTGGCTAGCAGATGGCAGGTCACACAAAACAGTTTTGCAGAACTGCTTAATTTTCTCTTGCTACATGGGTGAATTTTCCTCTAAAAACATTGCAAAATCTTGCCTTATGAATTGCATATGAAATGAATTCTCTTTCTATCTTATCAATTTGCCAGTGCTGTTTTCTATGCATGACCTTTTTCTTTTACACTGTCCATTTCCTTTTAAACATGTGTTTCTTCATACTTAGGATTAGGTTTCACCAGCTGGCTGAGTCAATCTAATACCTGTGCAGAGAGAGGTTGTCTTATTTCAACACTGTTGTTGTGTAATTCTACTGTTTTCTCTGTCCTGGCTCTGCAGCTCTCATTCAGCACAGTTCACTAACTTCTCAGAATACTATGCCAGAAAAGAAAAAAAAGCCTCTTCTTTACTGAGCTGAACAGACTCAATATACAAATACTATAATCGGAACAAGGAAAGGACCATTGTGAGTAGGGAGGATTATAAAAAGGGAAAATGAATACTGTTTTCATCTTAAAGGAACACTTAGATTGATCTTACTTGCTAGCTTTGTTCAGTTCAAAATACATTATCAGGTATCCAAGTTTAGGGGTTAAAAGAGAATGATTCTTTACTTAAAAATACATATGTTATATAATTACCTAGATCCTACTGAGTAGGACTGATTTAACAGATGTAGGCCGCCTTGTCTAAGAAGTCACCCGGAATGGCTTTATAAATTCTCCACAGCCAAAGAGTGAGCAGGAGAAGGATAGATGTTCCAAGAAGACAGTAATGACTTTGTTTGGGAAGGCTCTTTTCTTCTAGTTCAGAACAAGGGGAGCTGCACCACGAACTTGCTTAGGCAAAGATTAAAGGACAACACAAAACCTGTGAAGTACTGCTTTTCTATACATTTATGTGTTCCAAATGACCTTTGTGTTTGGTCAGTTAAGAAAAACTACAGGGTTTTCTGACTTGATGGAAAGCTTTTCTATATCAGAATACACCTGTTTTCTCATATCATTTACATGGCTGCTGGAAAAATAAGTCCAGAAGGCCAAAGTCTACAATAGCTAAAAGAACTTCTGGAAGGAACTTGCACAAAACATCAGAGATTTGAGAAGCTTATTCCAAGCACAATAAGGCATGCATTTCCTCCATGGATTTCAGATCCCAGGAAGATGATAGCTATATAACCCCCTCAGTAGGACAGTTTCTTAAGTTCTTACGATCTTTGCCAGTGACAAAGCTTGAATTGTACAAAGAGTTGGGAAGCTAAAAAGGTAACCAGAAAAGATCTTGGTAATCATCAACTGCATCATCTGACAAGGCTGGGAGTGCCCAGGAGAGGAGGTTGGTCAAGTACTGTTCCTGAAGTCACATCATAATTGTTACCTTTGCTTTCCATTCTTTTGCATGTATTTTTTTTTAATAAATCCGTCAGCATCATATCCATCATGATTCTTAAGAGCTGCTTTGCTATTCTAGTCCTAAAAAAGGTTATTATAATAACATATACATTTATCAGTTCTAAAGCAACTACAGTGCAGAAAAATGTTGTATTGTTTTCTTTTATAAATTCTTAATATTTATTAATTGTAAAGATTATTTTTTAAGTTTTGGCAGCATATATCCTGTGAAAAAGAAAACTGGGATTTCAGAAGCGCATGGCTTCAATAATCCAGTAGTTGACTGCTCATGATTAGCCCACTGAATGATATTACACACATAACGTTGTAAGAGAATGTTTCTTACCATTATATGACCTGATATAAAAAATAGATATATAACATATACCTTATTGTGCAAAATCTTATTGCTCTTATACTGTATTGATAAGGACAAAAGAAACAGGATAGAAGTGGTTTGGTTTGGTTTGGTTTGGTTTATTTTTAAAGTCGTGATGTGTGAGTGTGTTGAATACTGGAGATGAACTGAAGATTCACAAAGATTATAGTAAAATGAAGCAAAAAAGCTGTATTTTAAAGTGATACGGAACAGATTCATGTACCTCAACATAACTGACAAAACTGACTAAACTCAATCATGTTAGCAGAAAAGAGAACACCTTAAATATCTTATGGAAAGTATCTTTTAGAGTAGAAAACTAACATCACATGACTGAAAAAAAGTGGGTTATACATATAATTTATCTCTATGACTGATGATTTTCCTTTTTGGAAAAAAATCTCTGTTTTCTTACTACTTTCCACTAAAATCTATCAGTTAAAAAAAAATTGTAAATATGATGTCCAATTTCCAAACAACAAATAGAGATGAGGTACTTGCCAACCATTCAGGATCGGAAACAAAAATCCCTGCTCAAGATTTATCAATGTTTAGTAACACAGCTGGAATTTTACCCATTTATCTGCAGAACAAAATTCAGAAAGTAGTGAAAAAAGTTTGGTATGGATTATAAGAACTGAATAATATATATTAGTGTTTTACAGAAGAAAGGTAATTCGGCCATTCTTTACCTCATCTTATGGTTCATTTTTTAGTAAGGAAGTTCAGTGATTGTAAGGCAGCTATGTGTTTTCATTACATTAAAGAAAAGATATTTTAATTTATTAGTGATATCCACAAATTTATTTCTAATTGATACCATTTTCAGTGGGGAATCCACTGGCATGAGTATACAACAAATATCGATTAAATAAAATCTTTTCACAGAAAAATAATCTGTCTAGTTATAGGCATCCTGTACTAGCTCCCCCACTGAATTTGAAATTTTCTAAATTTAGCAAGAGATTGGTATAGGAAAGGAATGTCATTTTCTATAAAACAAACACAAACAAAATGGTTAAGGGATTAATCATATTGAAATGATGAGCACCAATTTTTGGATTCAGTAGAAATACCATTAATACCTTGAAAACTGGATCCCAGCAGTCATAACAACTATCGGATATAAAAATAGTGTGGGAGATCAAAATTGCAGTTTTCTCATTGAAACTGATAAGTTTTGCAGAAATGTTTATGTTTTAACAAATCTTCCAGTAGTAAAATTCTTCAGATCTGTGTTGGTTTTAGTTTCAAGACTGGCAGAATAGCCAATAGCCTGATGAATATTCATGGCATACTTTAAATTAGAATTCTGAGTCATGGGATAAGCTTTATCCACTACTCTATTTGATATACCGGAGGCACAGGTATGTGTATATTTCTTATTCATAATCTTTTAAAGCACTTTGGGGTTTGGTTTTGTTTTGTTTGGAAATGGAAAAAAAAAATGTTTTGAAACCTTTCAGTGTTTTATTAAAGGAAATGATGTTTCATGTCTGCTACAGGGAAAGAAAAAAAGAACAAAAGAAAACCCAAACAAAACCACCCTAAATCCTGATCCAAGATAAAAAAACAGCAGCTAATTCCACACAGGAAAATTCCTACTACTAAGGTGTAGAGACATGTGAAAGACAGAAGCTTTGAATAATACACAGAAAGCATACAAAGGTATGCTGAAAGTGTGTTAAGCCAGTGATTAAAGAGGTAGAGCAAACATAAGCCAGACATAAAAAAATGAAAGAATGACAAGATGCTAGAAGAACAGCACTCAATTGTGTTGAAGATGATGTTTGCTCTGGCCTGTAAGTAGGCAGATGCTACTTGGCACTTGTTACTTTGGTGCATCACAACAGGCCAAAGTGAGACTGGAAGATCCAGAATGGAATTGTGATGAAAAGAACTGAAATAATCTGTAATACATTAATATGATTTGTGCATTATATGTACAACACATTTTACATGTACAGTTTCTGGAATCTGTACTGTTAAAGAATGCACCTCTGTGGGTTTTGTTCTTTTGCTGACTTAAATCAAAGCCAGATCTCTTATTAACTTCTGTGACATGGAACTTTTTTTT
>VYXH01005528.1:13586-32226 GCA_013397275.1 Burhinus bistriatus | reverse complement strand
ATTAGGAATTAAAACACTTTAACTGAGCAGCTAATCTTTGTGAGACAGTTAGGTATCTACCAGTGGGCTGCAGTGTGACAGTGAGACAAGTTAGCCAGCATAGTTTCTACAAGAGATCTGGCTGTGACAACAGGTAGATTAATTAGACTGTACAGTCTGGGTTGTTACTTCTGCACTGCTTTCAATATTCAGGCTAGCATGTATGACTAGCTCAGCTATGTGCGTAATTCACTGGAGCCTGAAACGGAGAGACCTTGAGAGTATATATGCAGGGAACGACAATGGGTCTATTCAAAACATAAAGCCAACAGAGAAAAGGCGGTCTTCTCCTACTAAACTTGCACAGCCCCTGGCAATTGTTCAGTGCAGTTAGAACAGCATGCGTATGAGAATAAAATAAACATTTTCATAATAGCGATAACTTTCTTATGATCCCTTACACTGATATGAATCTTTCACAATTTTATTATGAAAAATGTGAATAGTTTGCACAGCTCCTTAATATAGAAGATTCTAGTAACACGAAGCAGCTAGGATCACTGTATGTGTGAACTCATTCTTCCTTTTCTCACTGTTCAAAGACCGAGATTCCATAGTCATACCACTACCTAAATGAAGACGTGCTCTGAAAATACCTTTTTAGGACACATACTCTTGATGAGACCCTTGGTATATGGGTTTTTCAAGTTTAAAATTCTAGAAATGCAGAAGAAAGATTATGATGCAATTAAACTTGTCAGCGGTCTAGGAAAGAGACACAGACCAAAATATATGAAAATTGTAGTCTCAGGGCAAGACAGAAATATCTTACTAAAGATTTCTGCAAGAAAGAATTGTAAATTTACATCTTGCTTATACTCTTGTTTTAAAAGGCAGAACTTTACAAAATTACAATTTGTGAAACACACTGCCCTGCAGAGGTGATTCATTTCAGCAATCGAAAATTACTTTAGTAGTAATGTATTACCTTTTCACTCTGGGTTCTGGGTATCATGAAAATAAACTGCTGTGACAGAGATGTTAAGGTAATTTACATATGCACAGTAAAGTTAACATATTTGGGACACTCCTGCTTTAGTGTTTTCAGACCTGACAGTGTTTAAATACCTGAAGTCTCGTCTTTGATTTGTCTGATTTTACCTCACATAGTAATCTGGAATGCCCAGGTTTCTGGTACCACTGCGTGACAGAGAAACACTAAGTCATGTCTTCATACATAACTATCTTTCTTTCGAATATTACTGAAGTACTGAAAAACCTATGTATATAAACCATAACTGAGCTGTGGGATGTTAAAAGAAAAGTACCAGTATGCAGCACACAATATAAGACTGCTCTCAGAAACCCAATCATTACCAAAGGCATTTAGGATTATGGTATTTGGCAAATAAAGGTTTTTCTAGATATTTCTGAGCTAAAACTTATGTCCCCACATCCCCTTATCCTTCATGTATTTACTGTCATTGAAATCTACTTTGAAAGATTGAGACTCAAAAAAACTGTTGTACAACAGTAGTTCAGGACTTCTTTGTGATTCTTTATTTATTTGTTTGTTTTAAGGAAAACCTAAGAGATTAGTTCAAAAACCACCTAAAGCTAATCAAGTAAAACTACAGTAGACATTATTTAAATGTAACCACTGTGAGGCAGATCACTGAATGCCAGGTAACTATAAGGTATTAAGTTTCTTCATGCTAAGCCCCATCCAAGTCCCACAGAGTTAATGAAACAGAGACCAACTTTAAATCATTCCTGTATTTGTCTTCTGTTAGAAAATATGATTATAATTTATATAAACCCAGTACATATTAATAGTGAATATTGATGCAGCAGAAGTATATGAGATTAAAAGTCCTGGCATGGTTTCATTTCAGAGATGGCATTTATAGTGCATCCTAAAACTTCAATAAATACCAAATAAGTTATGAACAATTTGGGAAAATTAGCCATTATCACCCAATCAGAGAAGCTGACAACTCCAATTTAATTTAGGTAGTTGAGACCTAATAGTGAAGTAGTGGTGTCATTCTATTGAATTCTGATGTAACACTTGACGTGAAGCACTAACACCACCTGTGAAATCTCTGACTTGTCATTGGAAAGCCAAATAAGTAATTCAACACTTGCTGTTTAAAAATACATATTTTTTTCCTAGTATGAAACTAGTTTTAAAAAGGAAAGGTTGTAATCTCTTCTTGGTTGCTGATAGTTTGTATGTAGATCTTAATAAATTTTAATTACCATTCAAAAAGTTAATTATGTATTTTCTGAAGTCATTACTTGTAACTATGTTTCGAGATTTGTATTTTTACTTGGATGAATTGTAACCAAGAAAGCTGTTAAGAGCAATGCCAAAATCCAATGTAAAACACATCTTCTGTGTACCATTTGCTGCAATGAAATCAGGGAAGCTAGAAAGAGTAGCTTAGCCCTTTAATAAGATTATTGCCTGTATTTTACAAGAAGAGTGCATACTTAAGGAAGCCAGCTAAGCAACATTTTCACTTATCCCACATATATACATAAAAACAAAGCAAGCACTTAAAAGTGCAAGTACATTAACAAAGACATTATGTTTCAAATCCACTCAGTTCATGCATTATCAGGTACAAGTTTGCCTGATTTGTAGGTTTAGGAAGAGTTTGTGAAACTTCATTATGGAAAAATAGTATTGCATTTTCATCTTTTTTTCAATAAACATTGAAACAAGACAAACTTTTCCCCTTCCTCCTTTTCAAAGCCTTTGTATTTCTCATGACAAAAAAAAAATAGTTAAAAATGAAGAATTGTTTGAGTGAACCAATTTGAATTTATTCAAAAGTGAAGTAATGTTAGCCTTTATGTTCTAGATCTGAATACTCTCTTTCTCATAGCTACCACAGGTCAAATAGAGACCTATGGATGCAAGAATGTGCAACCTATCCAAATATTTTCATAAGGAATTATTGCTGACATACTTGCTTGTATTAGAAAGTATTTAAATTGTTATTTAACCAACGGTTACTTTTTTGAATAACTGATTTAACATTGAAGTTAGGCCACTTTGGCGTATCATCAAATCTCAGCAGGGAAGCATTCCCATTGAAACTAATATACATTCATTAAAGATGAGAGAGAGAAGTGGCAAAAAATCGTGCTTCATGGTATTACTGTGGGGAGGGAGAACAACAGGACTCTAAAACTATCATATCAGAAATTTGGCATGGTCTTACTGTTGGCAATACATATACAAATCCTGCAGTCAAAGTGTAAATGTGTTTCCAATGGCAGAGCTTAAAATGTAAAAGTAAAATGTATAAAAAGAAGAATTAGGTAGAGAAAGAGCAAAGGGATACAAAATCAGACTCAGTGTATTTTAAAGCACTTTTTAAAAATCTCTTATTGTTAGTAATGAACAGATTTTTTTAAAGACAAAAGCAACACCACCTAAACAAAAAAAAAAGACACTTGTAATGTGTTCAGTAGGTTTAAGTGAGGTGGTCAAGTTTAACCTTCTGTGTGGAGATGACTGACATGAAATCAGTGGATGGAACGTCATTGACACGATGCAACAGGTCTTCGATTTATAGCAAAAATATCTCATCCAGAGATGAGATTTTGTCTCCTAATTCAATAAATTAAACTAATTGAAAATTAAACCCCTGACTTCCTTATAGATTATCACCATCAAATAGTAGCACTAAATGTATGGTACTCAGGATTGCTTCAATGTTTAGTTGGTTATCAGTCAGTAAAGTGTCAGTAATTAGCCAGTCTAGGACTCATTTGGTTATAGCATATATTGGATGAAAAAGCATTTGCAATTGCAATTGATTCTACAGCTGCTTCACAGGACTGGTGAGTTTTGACTCTTCCAACAAGAAGTTGGATGGCATCTCTTCTCAGGGCTGAAGAAGGTATGCTTCTCTGGGAATAAAATGTGCTGAAGTCACACTTGCACTCCCATTTTTGTCTTGGAGACTCAGAAATCTGACATCTCACTGCTGTTATTTGTGCAGCAGAACTTGAATTGGATTTTTCCAAAACAAATGATTAATGTATAAGAGTTTGCAATTTAATACTATTTTTTTCCTGCACAAGCATCTTGGATCCTGTTTTCAGCAACTGATTTAACATATAAATTGGCTAAACTTGGCAAAAGTCAAGAATATTTAACAGGATACAGATGGTACAACAGAAAGTAATATCCAGAGATTTGCGTGACTTTACTGCTCTTTAGCCCTCTACCAGCTGCTTTGGCTCAAGTGTGAATAAAGACCTTTTAAGAATCAATAAGTGTATTTTGTGTTGTGCCTAAGCATTGCCCACCCAACCAAACTGACACCAAAAACAAAAGCAACCATATGGTTTTAAGTATGTTAATGAACAGGGCACTACAGCTTGATACTCAAGATTAAATATGTTAATTTATTATAATCAATTGCTTGCACATTGCTAATCTCCATTGGCCATCTAATACAAAGAAATGGACCTCCGTCCAGATTTTCAGTTTTAATGGTAACAGAAAATAAGACAGACAACAAATGCCTGAGGCTAGAGGAAAATGGAAGAGACAGTCAATTTCTTTCTTTACAAACCATAATAAAATCACAGTCAATAGATTTTAGTTATTGGAATCATAAAACAACACTAGCTGCAGTTAACAATGAAGTCCTTTGGGGCTGTAAGTGCTTTATATGGTGTTTTCAGCTTATAATGAATGAATGATTACTAATTACAAGGCTCAGATTATATTGCAGGCATTTAAGTGCCAATATCCCAATATAATATAGCAGAAATCCTCGAGCAATGTCTTTTTTTTTTTTCCAGCAGCCTGCATTGATAAATTGATCTTCAATTTACTAATAAATGCTAAAATGTAAGTGATGGAGTGGATTCCAGTTGTAAATTGATTCCTAGGGCGTTACATGCTGGAGGTAGTATCCTAACAATACTCCATGCTTTCCTTTAGCATTGACTTGTTAGTACCCTCAGACAGACATGTGGTTGTGTATATCAAGAGCAGTACTACTGCCACAGTTCAGACTATATAGCCTATCAGTTGTGGAATCTTCTTTCACAAAATAAAAATAATTAAAAAAAAAAAAAAAGAAAAGAAAAAGATACCAAACAAGTCTACCCCATCACAACAGTACTGACAATCATGATGAATCAAAGAAACAAACAAAACCTTCTTGATTGACCCATATATATGTGTTAATTAAATAAAGTTGTAAATTTAATGCCTTAGTGTCAGATTGCTACATTTTGTTTAAGATTTGGTAGTCTACAAATTTTTCACATTGAAAATTGAATGAGACTTTGGAATCAAACACATCTTTCACATGGCATTCAAAGGAGAACTCTACCTTTTTGTCTAGTATCAGGACAGGAAACTGTGCTGTTATCTTTTTGTTATTTTTCTTTTTACCATTCTATTCTATTATCACTCCTTCCTCCACCTTTGCTACCTTCAAAGTAATCTATAATCTCTTTTCTTCTACCTACCCCCACAGAATATTTGCCCTAAGATCTCCTGCTACTCGTATTCTCCTGCTTCTTTCTCCAACCAGACCCTCTCTATACTTGCAGAAACCCCAATTCCTTTCTTCACCAGCAGTGTCTATTCTGTTAAGACAAACATTATTTATGTCATAGCAGCACACTGAGCTCTGGAGAACACTTAATTACATAGCACATTGCTGGATAACTGTCTTTAGAGTTTAAAAGATATGTCTGTGTGCTAGGGATGTATTGTAGGAAATTAGCCCTTCAGGGAGACACAGATGCTTCTGGCTAATTATTTACATGTCCTAAAATCTATTGCCTTTACCTTGGTTTCTTTATATATCTCTGATGCCTAACAGTTGGCTAACTGGTTTCCTAACCTTGGAAAACACAGGTCATCCAACTTTCATGAAGATGGTTTACTTTCAGTTTCTCTGGAAATGGAGGTGGCTTCACTTCTGAATGCAGTGAAACAAAAATTGTGATCATTCCAGCAAGATTAGGAGTCAACTCTTTTGGATATAATGAGAGAGCTAGACTTTACCTGCAAAGGATGTTTCAAACTTATTTCAAAGCATCAGGAAGACCATAAGAATTAAAGAAAAACAAAAGAAAGAGGTTATCATAACATAGTCAAATTATAAGTACCAGTTATGAAACAACATTAAGGTTGCATTCCTTCACTGATCAGACCTCGTTATGAAGTACTGAAATCAAGACTCGACTCAAGATTTACTGAGCCATTTTTCTCTGGCACATATCAGAAAATGTCTGCTGGGAAGTGGAATAAGGAGTTACAACTTGAGAATCATATATTACTTATAGTTTTTAAAGTTCACACGTGGTTTGAAATTCCTAATATAAACTGAGAGAAGAGTGATAAAAGTTTACATGTGTTTTTCCTAGGGGTTTTTTAGGTTGTTAGTATGTTGTTTTGGTTTTTTTTTTTTTTTTAAAAGTAAACTTGTTTTAAAGTGACTAATGATGTTGAATTAATATAAATGTAGTGAGAATGCAGAGACATGGAGGACCCCCATCATATGATGGTCTGGTTGTTGAGTATCTGCTGCCTGACTGGTGTTTGTCACAATATTTTTGCGTTTACTTTTCTGTAGAGACAGGAATGGGAATGTACAAGACTATGGAAAATGAGCTTGTATGATGTTTGTAGTCTGTTTTCTATATTCTATATTCACTGTCACTGTCAGAGCTAGTACACTTCTCTGTCTTTTGAAAAATCATCTTCAAGTGCTCTATGGTTTTCCAAAACAGCCTTTTCCTTCCCCTTCTAATATGCCCCTGACTATCAAGGCCAACCATGTCAACCATTCTAACCTTTTTACCTCTAACACAATGATGTAAATGTAGTAATAATTAACTTCTGAAATAAACAAGTCAATACCAATGTTTTTCTGTAGCTATACATCACTTTACAGTAAAAAACAAATAAGGAGGAAAGAACCCTCAAAAAATGAATATGCTAATTTAAATGATTGAACGGAGAGGAAAACCTTGTTGGTAGCTACCTAGAGGTAAATTAAATAATCAAAAGAGGTGACTATGGAGTTTGGTTTGAAGAGTATGATATTTGGTCTGTAATGCAAGCTATTAGGCTTTTCTCAGTTATACAAAGTTTTGAGTGAAATTCCACCAGAGTTGTAGTGTAGGTAGGAAGGGATCTTCAGAGGTCAACGACCCTAGCTGCTGCTCAAAGCAGGTCCAATTAGAGCAGGTGGCTTAGGGTAGTTCAGTGCAGCTCCGAGTATCTCCAAGGACAGCAATCCCACAGCTTCACTGGGCACCTATTGTCATATTTGATCACCTCCAGAGTGAAAAGAACTTTCCTTACCTTTGGTCAGAATTTCCCATGTTCCAGCAAGAGTTTGTTCATTCCTTTGTACAACTCTGAGACGAATCTATTTCTGTCTTCTTTACACCTCGCTACTGGATACCTTGAAGAATTAATAAGGTCCCCTTGAAGCTGTCTGTTCCCAGGTGAACAGATCCAGCTCCCATAGCCTCTCCTCAAACACATACACTCCAGCCCCAAACCACCTTGGTGGTTTCCACGAGACTTGCACCAGTACATGAGTATCTGTCCCATATGGAAGAACCTGAGGACGAGTACAGCACTCTGGGTGCATCTCACAGGTCCCAGACAACAGGGCAGGATCCTTTCCTGGACGTATTGGATAAACCCTTACTTGTGCAGCCCAGTAAGCAGGGACTACTTTGCTGCTCAGGGGTACTGCTGCCTCATGGTTAACCTAGTGTCCCTGAAGCTCAGGACCCTTTTCTGCAGAGCTGGTACTAACCAGTCAGCCCCACCCTGTCGTACTGCAGGGTTTCATCCATCCCAGGGGTCAGGCTTTGCATTCAATTTTTGTGAACCTCATAAGGTTCCTGTCTGCCCACTTCTCCAGCCCTTCCAGGACCCTCTTCAATCCTGCCCTCCTGCATATTGACTGTTTCTTCCAACTTTGTATGAAAAGGATTTGTGGGGAACACATTGTGCCATATCACCCTGGTCACCAGTAAAGACGTTAAACATTGTTAGCCCTAGTGCCAACTGCAAGTTAACACCATTTGTAGAACTTGCAACCAGGTGGACTGGCTGCACTAATCACAGCCCTTTGCACCCACCCAATAGTCCACTATTCATGCTATTCTCCACTTGTCAAGTCTGTATCTCAACAATTTGGCTATAACATTAAAAATACTCTAAAGTTATAAGGTTTTTAGTACTTTTAATCTCAATTTAGACAAAATCACTTCTTTTATGACAAAATTGAAATAGTGTAAACATGCTTACATATTTAAATATAGATTTAAACAGAATAAATATATGATAAAATTAATAGTTACAAAAATAAAACTTTAAGAAGTAGAAAAGTAGTTTTAAATTTCATTAAATTTCTTTTTCAGACATGTAAGTAAAATATATTTTTTATATAAGCTGGCTTCAGAACCTTTTTCAGAAAATGAGATTAAAAGCATGCCATTTTAATCACAACTTGAAAATTTACAAAAGTTAGTTAAAAATGTCTAAGCTGTTAAGCAAAACAGAATCATTGGATAATTAAGGCTGGAAGGGATCTCATGTGTTCTCCAATCCAAACCTTTACCCAAAGCAGAGTCAGCTTGAAGATCTCCATGGGTGGAGATTGCACAACCCCTTGGGGCCCTTGCTCCAATACTTTACTTTCTGCACACTGATTTTGTTTCCTCATGTCCAGCATGAGGGCCTGGTGTTTCAGCTTGTGCTTGCTGCCTATCACTTTCCTGCCATGCACCACTGCTTCTATGCAATATATTTTAAAAAAAAAATCACTTGTATTTCACATTAAGTAGCTTCATCTAAAACATCTAAGCCACATTTTAAAACTCTTAACTGAAGACACGGAGTGGACTTAACCTCATTCTGTCCCAGCTGAAAGCCCCACTATTAAATCTCCTTTGTAGAAGTTCTTGTTTGCACCCACAATTTCTTGGAGCCTGCTTTTGGTGCATTTGCAGAAGTCACAAAGTCATGGGTGGAAGGGGATCTAGGCATCTTTATGGCACCTCTATCAGTCTGCTCAGGACAGGGTCAGGCAATAGAAATGTCAAAAAAGTCCAATGACTCTTTGGATCACAACTGTTATCATTAACAGTTGCTGGTGACTTATTAGCCCTGGATTTCCTAGTGAAAATAAGGGCACTTTAAAGTGGTGTTTATGACAGTTTGTTCATGTTGACACTATATGTCAAATATCATCAATGCAGCTGCAACATGTGCTTTTAAAAAGGTAAGAAAATATTTTTCTGATTTCTTTACATCATTCTTTATATACTGAAAATATCTCTTTGCTATCTTTATTTTCTCCTTTTCAGGATCTGTTAAATGAGAATTCACTTTAAGGAACATTTCTTTCATTTTCCTCTCTTCTCTTTTATTTTCTTTGTAACTCTTCTGATCTTATTTCAAATGTCATCTTCTTGTCTATAGTTTTTATCGCTTTCTTTTTTAACTTAACTTTTCTCTCTCTGCTTCTCAATTGCATTTGCTCAATCTGACCTCACTTCATCTGGGCTCTTTTCCCTGTTACCACCAATGATATTCGTGAAATTAATTTGGGAAAAAAAGTGAAAACTCTTTTTTTCAGTTGAAGAAAAACACTCTGTCATTGTCCTGTTCCCTTTATTTCCTAATATTTTTTAGTGATCAAAATAATTTTATATTTTATCTTTCTTTATCATCCTACAAAATAGGGTGAAAATCATAGCCAGAGACCTTTGTGGTAGCCCAGTGTAAGCTAGCATTGCCATATGACTAACACAGTTCTGCAAAATAAAAGCCTGGTTTGAGTTTGACTACTTTTTCCTGCTCACATCTACCTCACGCTTTTTGCTTTTAACTGTGGTTCTCACTGGAGACATTCCCAGTGGATTAGCTTAACATAACAGAAGGAAAAGTTTAGGCTTTTCCTAGTACTACAACGTTTTAATACATTGTCATTTATTTTTTTCAGATTAGGATCAAAAATACAAAAAAGCAAGACATGCTAAAGGATACTTAAATGTTCCAGCTTAACTGTTGTGAAATTTGCTTCAATGAGCCTACCCAGTGCCATTTCTGAAATTAATAGACAGGTCAGCTGCATTTTTTAAAAAAATGTTTATTCAAGAGGTACAAAGCTGTGATGAAAAGATCGCCTGTACTTTTTCATAGTAGAAACAAAAATGTAGCTTGACAGATGTGTGAAGGTCTGTGCAGGACATAAGGAAGCCAAATACTCACAATTTACTAGAAAAAAAATAATAATTACAAAAACTTAATCTAGTCAGCTGCTGACATGCAGAAGGTCATTGTGTTCAGAAATACTTTGACAAAAGGCTATGGCAATTAAATACATATGGTGGATAAAACTACTGATATTCACCACGTATCGTGGCATTAGTATCATATTAGATATGCTAATTTGGTACAATTAGCCTTTTGTAATTGCTTCAAAGACCTTGTCTAACCAGACAGAATATGAGTTCATTGAAGGAATAACTCCTGAAGTATAAAACTGGAGGCAAGCCTTCAAGGCATCGGTTACACTGTCTGTATAGAGTACATATTTCCCTGGTAGGGTTTATGCCATCTTTTTTACAATATATATATATATAAATATTTCTTTTGTGAAGGTTTCCCACAGGGAATCTGTTTTCTCAATAATTTGTGTTGCATTTTTTGTTATACCGAATTTAGCAATGGAAAACCATTACTCAAAGTTAAATGTTTGGTTTTCATCCTTCTCCTCTCAACTAGAGCTATGAGATGCAACTGAATACTTTCATGGGGCACGGCTGGGGGGAAGAAAGATGATTAAAAAAAAGAGTGCCATTTACAACTGTATATTCAAATTAAGGAAACCATTTGCAAATTTTGTGCTTCGTTGCTCAACATATGCTGATACAGACAAAAAGAGCAAGCACAGACATTTCCCAGTAATAGGTTCTGGAGAAACTGGCCAAGTGGCAGAATGCTAGAGATCAGTCACTTAAGAAGAGTAAAACCACTTGTGTGCTAGCATGAACCTGGAATGGTGTAAGCTATATTGACCAGATTTCATGAAATAGCAGTTTATTCTATTTAACCAAAAAGGAAACACAGTTATTGAAGGAAGGTAGTCTGGGCTAGCTTGTTCTTTTCCATAGTACATCAAAACCTAACTGGCAACTAGTTTCTTAATAATAAGTTGAGAGCCAGACCTGCCCTTTAATCTGTGGTAAAGCCTTCACATTTGTTTTGGTATTGCCGGAATCAGTTACTAGTTTATTAAGTAGTCTGTTCTTTCGTTCCACCTCTGGAGATTTCATCTAAAGAAGTGACTAGGACTGTTTCACTGACGTGACTTACATCAGAAATGAAGAAAATCATTCACAAGAAATACCCTGGCTGGAAGCATAAACTTAACTTCAGAGGAGTGGAGAGTTCCCTTAGCTTCTAAGCACCTGTCATCTTTGCAAGTATCTTTTGTAAGTATCAATGTTTGCAAAGCCAGAAGACTAATGCCTATGTTCTTTAAGGCACCAATCACATTTCTTATGTACTAATAATAGTATTTTAAAGATTTGTAAGAAATGTGGTATCACCTTGTGGCTGAACCCCTGCTAAGCTAGTCACTACACAAACATATGGGGAAGAGTCAGTTCAGAATCTTGAGTACTAGTCAAACAATATTTGCATTCTGTATTCAAACAAATAAATGCAAAAATGCAACATTAAAGCAAGGAAAATAGTTTTGAGATTTATTGTTTTGTTGCTGTTTAATTTAAAATGTATCTTTTTTAATATAGAATAAGTTTTTGGGAAAGAGGTGGTATTTTTCTTGGAAGTAGATTTCCAAGTAATATTTCTGTTTAAAATTTCATATGATTCTCAAGTTCCACCTGAAGTTATTTGCAATATAAAACATGGCACAAAAGCTAGCCCACCTGGATGAACTTAAATAACCAGTCTTCCCTCAAGAGTCTAACTGAACCTTGAACTGCAGTTCCAGAAAAATTAAGCTAAAATCATATATTTCCATGAAACTTTTAAGCTGGAGATCTAAGTTATTCCAAAGGGGCCTATTAAGGACAAGAATATGTTGGAAAATGGAAAAGTATCATTCACAACATATTTTGAATCCTGAGAAACTTAAACTTATCTGACCTTCTTTTAAAATATTTTTTTTAGCTTCTATCAGCATTGCTGGCCTTATGTTTGCAATAAAATAGAGATGAGAGTGCACCAACAAATCTGTTCTTTACCACTTTGCTAGTGGGTCATCCAAATTAGAAAATAGAAGAAAGATGTGATTGAGATGACTGCTCGCTTACCTTAGGCAACAAAAAAGGTAGGGTAAATCTTTTCCCGAATCCTTGAAGTCTTTTTTTCAACAATAAGTTGCTCGTCTTAGTTCTGTTGACTATGTCTATCCACACAGCAAAGAAAAAACAGCAAAAAAAATTGTACAACCCACCTGCTCCCACAAGTACTCAGCTGCCTTGCAAGGAGATGAACAGGTTTATGGTGTAGAACACTTACGCAGCTACCTACTGCCGTAGGAGTAAGCTTAGGCACGAGGAGTACTGTATATTCCAGTTACATTTACAGGTTCCTTGTCTGTGAAGAGCCAGTACAGAGTTACCCTTAGATTTTCAATACTGACACCCTGGAAGAGCATCAGAAATTTAGAAAAGTCAGCTGAAGAGGAGCATTTAATTGCATTTGAAAGGTCATGGCAGTCAGGTCAATTCCTGGTGACTGGAAAAAGGAAAACATCACACTCATTTTTAAAAACGGTAAAGTGGAGGACCTTGGGAGCTACTGATCAGTGAGCCTTACCTCCAGGCCTGGTAACATCATAGAATAGATCCTCCTGGCAGCATGTCAAGGCACATGGAAGACAAGGAGGTGATTAGAAACAGCCAACATGGCTTCACCAAGGTCAAATCATGCCTGACTAATCTGGTGGGCTTCTATGATGGAGTGACTGAGTAGGTGGGTAAGAAAAGAGCTATTGATGTAATCTATCTGGACTTCTGTAAGGCCTTTGACACGGTCCCACACACATTCTTGTCATTAAATTGGCAAGAAATAGGTTTGGTGGATGGACTGTTAAATGGATAAGGAATTGGCTGTCTGGCCACATCCAAAGAGTTGCAGCCAACGCCTCAGTGTCCAAGTGGAGATCAGTAATGACTGGTGTCCCTCAGGGGTCTGTATTAGGATCGGTCTGTTCAATATCTTTATTAATAACATAGACAGTGAGATTATTTGCATCCTCAACAAGTTTACGGATGACACCAAGCTGATAAGCGGTTGATACACCAGAGGGAAGGGATGTCATCCAGAGGGACCTTGACAGGCTTGAGAAGTGGGTCAACCACATGATAGTTGACCAAGTGCAAGGTCCTGCACCAGGCTTGGGACAATCCGCAGCCCAGTATCAGTACAAGCTGGGGGATGAATGGATTGAGAGCAGAGAAGGACTTAGGGATATTGCTAGATGAAAAATTGGACATGAGTCAGCAAAGTGCATTTGCAGCCCAGGAAGCCAATCGTGTCTTGTACTGCAACAAAAGAAGCATGGCCAGCAGGTCAGGGAAGGTGATTCTTCCCCTCTACTCTGCTCTCATGATACCTCACCTGGAGTACTGCATCCAGCTCTGGGGCCTTCAACACCAGAAAAACATCGACCTGTCAGAGAGGGTCCAGATGAGGGCCTGGAAAACAGCCAAAGGGCTAGAACAACTCTCCTGTGAAGAAACGTTGAGAAAGTTGGGGTTGTTCAACTTTTCAATATATAAGGGTTGTGCAGTCTTTCAATATATAAAGGGGGCTTACAAGAAAGATGGGGAACAACTTTTTACCAGGCCCTGTAGTGACAGGACTAGGGGCAATGGTTTTAAACTGAAAAAGTGTAGATTTAGATTAGATATAAGGAAGAATTTTTTTACAGTAAGGGTGGTGAGACATTGGAACAGGTTGCCCAGAGAAGTTGTGGATGCCACATCATTGGAAGTATTCAAAGTGAGGTTAGATGGGCTTTGAGCAACCTATTTTAGTGAAAGATGTCACTGTTAATGGCAAGAGGGTTGGAACTAGATGATATTTAAAGGTCCTTTCCAACCCAAACCATTCTATCTGTCTATGATTCTTGAACCATGAGTATTGTACAACTTCACTGAATAATCAGAGGCAAAATTCATGGCCATGAGGGAGAACGATTCTAAAAGGTAATAAAAACATCTACAGAAAGCTAAGTTGTTTTTCACAATGAACTATTGGATCACTCCCAGTAAACAATTGTACCTCACAATTTTTATGTTGCACAATAAAGATTAAATCATGAAGTAACCTCCTTTCCTTCAGAACATTGAACATCTTCTTACAGAATCTTCCCTTCAGTCCAAAACAAAATCTATGTTACCACTCCAGATACCAAGCAACTTATATTACTGTTTTATATTATGAAGCTACAGTTTCCTGCTCTAGAAGCAGCTGTGATTTGGCAGAGGCTGCAAATCTTGCAAGTGACATAAATGGTTTTGGTGTTTTAAGTCCCTCTGAAATCACAAAAATTACGGCAATAAGAGGTGTTTCAATGATCATTCTAAATCTGCATAAAATATTTCCCAGGAGAAACACAAATATCACATTTATAAGAAATCAACATTTTAATTATCACTGTTTTGCTCATAAGTGTTTACTGTTAAAAAATAGGTAATAAGACAATGGATTAACTTGCTCACTTGACAGGAAATCATCTGAAATGTTCATCCTTGCTCAGATAGAGACGGCATGGTTAGCTCTAGTAATCCTAATATACTTCCACTCTTAGTATTTTAACAGACATAATTGGGTAGCTCACACTCAAAATCATTCCTTCTTCACATGTTACGTAAAAACTTCATCTGACAGGCATAAAAGTACAGTCAGTTTATACTTTAGCACATATCTAATTTCAAGCAAAATCATGCTGTATTTCTACTGAAAGAACAGGTCAGACCACTCGCCCCACACTTTTGAGTAGAGCACTGCAAGTAACAAGAATACAGGGTTTAGAGAAAAACTGTTTCTGTGGCAGTCTCCCTGAAATGCAAATGACTCCTAATCTCTTGAGTTTATTCTGTTGGCTTTTCCCTAGCTCATTTCTGCCATTGCTCCTTTCTAGAGGGGTAAGTGCAGACAATTATTTGGACACATGAAAGATGTGCATCTGGAATTATTGTATTGATGAAATACCTTTTGGAGCTGAACAATGCAGCACACCACTGAATTGTAACATCTAATTATTGCTAGTGACACTAACTACTGAATTGACCAGATCTTCTATAATGCTGCTTTATGCATTGGTTCTGTTAAAATGTCCAGTTGTCAATTACTTCGAAGCTGATGAAGGCATCCATTCATCAGTTATTTGAAAGGAATATTTCTTTGGAGGGAATGGATTAGTCTGTGGTTTTGAAAATACAAAGCTGAGGGGGAAGAACTGTCTCTTTTATAGGCTACAGAATTCACCTGGAAAATAACTTTTGGTTAACAATCTGCTTGACACAGATAAAAAAAATACCACCCTCGCCCCATGTTTTGGTGCTTATTTCTATCCTTTCCTCAAGATTAAATGATCTACTCCCTGAGCAGGTTGTTTGTATTTACTTTGCTCTTTGGAAAGATCACCATCCTCTCCCTCTAATCTCTTCCATCCTGCAAAGCACTGCAAGCTTGAATGTCGTAGAACTAATGAAACAATTGTTATAAATTATAGATTTCTTTCATAGAAAAGGTATATCTAAAGTTCCCTTTATTGGGAAAACCCAAAAAACTGTGTTGTGTTATTTATTATGCACACACTTCTCATTTACAAGTAAGACAAGTATGACATCCTAGCATGATATATGAGTTATTTTCTTATGTCCTGACAAATTTTTAAAACCTATTTTAAAAAACCAATTTTGTTTACTTAGTGGTAGAGTGGTAACAAAAATCAGTAAATAACATTTTTAAATAAAATACTTCTTCTGTAGCATGGGTACCTCTTACAGTAATTGGCTGTATTATCCTGCAACAGACATGTTTGGTATGCAGTATCCTTTCTCACGCTTCCCCTTTTGAGGATTTTTCACAAATTTTATTTTCAGTTATTTACAGCACACTATAATATAATATTATTATTGAATTATTGTAAGGATTCCTTATTAAAATATAATAAGGAAAGTGGCCTCCCACTTTCCTTCATAACTCTAGGAGTTTTTCAACAAGTGTTTATATAATTTAAAGTATTAAACATCTGATATTCCAGTGTCAGACACAATAAAGATCTCTTAAACATGCAGCTCTGAACTAGGGTCTGTTTACTTCTGTAAACAAATTAATACTTTACTAGGTGTATTTTAATGGTTATACATGTTCAGTGAGTAAAAGAAAAGCCCTAAGTCCAATTGCTAACTAAAAACTTCCATCTTAAAAGAGATTCAGTGAGCATTGGAACCCCTGTCATGCTGCTTGAATAGTTTCTCTAACAAGAACAGAGAAAGCACTTCTCAGATTCTGGTATATGGTTTGCAACCAGGGGTAGAGGAGATTTTATAAAATACTTCCAGCTGCAGACCTAACACAGCAAGTTAATTGCATAGGAAAAAAACTTGATCTTTTTTTACATAATTTTATTTTTAATATGGTAAAATTTGCAAGTTTTTTCACAGCCTGCGTATTTCACTTTCTCAACCCACTTTTCATTCTCATTCTGCTGAACTCAGATGATGCAGCTTTCATCAGAGGAACAAAATGTGTTTTGCAAAGAATTAATACTACCTGTGAAAGTAGGAAACATAAAGGATCATCAGAGGGCATAAAAAATGTCTGCAGAAAGGGGGTTTTGGTTGGTTCATTTATTTTATACTGATACTGGTAATGTTAATATGCATCTGTCAATAAATTAGTGAATGAATGACAGATCAGTGAAAATTCAGGTCTTCATCTACTAAGACTAGGACATTGAGATGAATCTAGAAAGCCAGATAGAAAGAAAAGCTTAAACGAGAGTGGTTCATGAACACCAACGGCCCTGAGCAAAGTGAAAGACAACTCTGAAGAACTAAAAGGGAACAAGAGAGCTCATGAAGGACCATAATGACAACAAGAACATGGTATACAAAGACTGTTTTCTCATTCAGTAAACTGTTTTAAAAAGTTTTTATTATGTGGACCCTTATTATTTACTAAACAATTTATAACAAACAGTGAAAAGGAAAAAGCCCAGACAAGGTATCATCATGTACAGTCTCCACTGAAGGCTTTCATCAATAGAGACAGTTCTTCTATCACTGTTCAGTGCATATCTCATCAGCTTGGACGTGCTAAAGAATGGCTCAGTTACTGTCTCTGAGTTGCCCTACCTCCCTGGAAAGTATCCCAAAGCTGGATGTTTTCACTTTTTCTTTATGTCACTTTTGCACTTTACATAAATAATTAAATATTTGTGGCCATGAAAAAAGAAAGAAGTATTCTCCAGCCTAGAGGTTCTGACTCTCATCTGGGAGCTGGGACAGTCAGATTTTATTCCCTGATCCACAAATGTTTAATTGTTCATGCAAAGTGAAATAGAATGTGAACGGAAGTAATAGAGAACAGCCCACCTCAGAGACCGATATACTGGGATGACTGGGTTCTTTACTGTTAAAGTTAAAATCTCCTCAGAGGAAGGAACTGAATCTCTTACTTCTTCCCCCAGTTTCAAAAGTAATTTCCTTTGTGTTCGTATGATTCTGAACACTAAACATGCTGTCTAAAATCAAGTGTTTTCTTAGGTAGCAAGAACTACTTTTTATATCACATTAAGTTAAAAAAAAAAAAAATCAGGCAAGTTCATCAGCACTTTTTGTCTCAAAGACTTTTTGTTTAGCAGAAAAGACCACACACACACACCCCTACTTGCAGAACATCTGTTCAATATTTTTTTCATTTTCTTTACAAGCTGTTGGTCTGAAAAAAACATGATTTGAACAATGTAGAATAGGAGACAAAATATACAGTGTGTAAAAGAATTATGAAACTCTTGGGATTTACAAACTGGGTCAAACAATTCTGCAAAATCTTTGGCTTCAACGTCTTTAAAGTATGACATCAGAGTCAGCAAGAACATGGGATTTACTTACTTTGTTACTGTGTCAGGTTCTGGAGCGAGATGATTACCTCCAGTTAGTCTCTAGCACAATTCTTTCTCACCAAACCCCCAATATTTCAAATGTAGATTCTAAAGGAAGCATTGTAATGTAGATACTGATGGTTCCTGCTTTAAAATTCACTTTCCATGACTGCTTTGTAAGTTAAATGAACCATAAAAAAGATTTGGACAATCATGTTAATTCACTCACTAAAGCAATTGTGGACGGTGTACTTAATGAAAATAAATGCAGTAGGGATTTATTTCATAGAATCATAGAATGGTCAGAGTTGGAAGAGACCTTAAAGATCATCTAGTTCCAACTCCCCTGCCATGGGCAGGGACACCTTCTGCTAGACCAAATTGTTCAAAATGCCATCTAACCTGGCCTTGAACACTTCCAGGGATGAGGCATCCACAGCTTCTCTGGGCAACCTGTGCCAGTGTCTCACCACCCTCATAGTGAAGAA
>VYXH01005527.1:119778-135011 GCA_013397275.1 Burhinus bistriatus | reverse complement strand
TAAACGATTTTATGATTCTGTGAATAATTTGTTTTAATATCAGCTGACAGGAATGTACTGGTTGTTAATTGCTAGATATTTTGGGTGTTTTGGGGTGGAGAGCTTTTTTGTTTGCTTGTGTGTGGGGGTTTCTTTTTTGTTTTTTTTTTCTTTTTTTAAACAAACAGGTCCCCTCCTGCACTCCCTCCAAATAAACCAGCCAAACTTCAGCATGATGGTGCCTATCCACTAGAATTAAGATATCATGCATTTAGCTTACTGTGTTGCTGTTAGTGGATAGTGTTTATGAATTTAATAAGAATGAAAGCAAACGAAAAATAATCCATAAGCTTTAAGATGGATGTGGATTTTTGCTTTATAACACTTAAATACATAATTTTGTAACTTTTGTTGTGAAAATTAATCTTTTCTAATTTTTAATGCTGAGATTTTGCTGTAAAATTGCATGCAGATTTTAATGAAGGTGAATTTTTTTCCTTCAATTGGTGATCTATACAGTTTTGTGCTTATTGAGTGCTTTTATGAAGAAAGAAAAATGAAACAGGAATATTCATTAAAAGTTTCAGATTTTGTAATGAGTATTGCCAACCGGTCTGTATGGAGAACTCTCTGGAATATGCTGTATATCCCAATAAAGTGAGAAACATATCGGAATAGTGGTGGTTTTGCCAGTGTAAGAACATTAAGGCTCTGGAAATGCATAGAAACATTGGTGAATGTTCCTTACTGCAGGATAGACAAATGTTTGCACTTTGAGACATCTCAAATGCACATAACATAGCATAATTGAGTTTCATTCTGAAATACTCGTGTTATCTCAGGAGGAAAGCTTTTGTTGGAAAGCTAGTGTACACTTATGGCAAAGCATGTTTATTTTTTATATTGCGGCCCTTGGAGTGCAGCATATTCAAACCTCTTATTCTATCCTACCTTAAGTAGCCTTCAAGACAACTTGCCCTTTTCCTCTAAATTTCTCACCTTTTAAATTTGTTTATTTGTCATGTCCAGGGAGGCACCATCATTGTTTTGTAATAGTTCTTTTTATATGGTTAACCAGACAGCAGAGATATGTTTTTGAGGTGACTTGTGCAGTAATCAAGTCCTATTGTGGGATCGGGAAGGAACTGTGTATGTGTTCAAAACACTGACCACAAGGTGTGCCTAAAAATGCAGCAGAAGAATGTGTTCATTTGTCCATTTATTCTTCTACATTCAATTTGGAGTGCAGTTGCTACTGTTGTGCTATTTTATCTGTGTCTCTGTCATCTTAATTGTTTTCTAAGAAGCTTCTATTGTAAAACTTCAAAATGTATTATTTCCACTTCAACTTTCGTCATTGAATATTCTTGTCAGGGGTGAGTCTTATTAGTGTATGTAGACATAATTTTTGATCAGTTATTTCTGATACCCAATGGATTTAGTTTTGCTTTTTCTTGTAACATTTGTCCTGGCAATCAGATACTGAAAATTTCTTTAGAACAGCAGTTTATGAAGATCTGGTTGGAGGATCTCATTAAGTCCCCAGTTTGCAGCTCAGCATAGTGAATTTGTCTTTATGTTTTATTGAATATGCGTACTTTAGTATCCAGAGGTTTTCTTTTTGTCCAGCTGGATTTAGCATTACAAAGGTTTATCTGTCCATTGCTATTCTGACCTTAATTTCATTGCCCATTCCATCCATTTTATTCTTTTTGTTGCCAAGACACCTGAAGTACTGAATTTCTTTATTTCTTTTCTCATTGCTTACATTTCTTGTTTTGCACCACAGTTCAATGTTTAAAGGGTGGATTTTGGATAGGGACAGGGAGGGTTGATTGTGAGTTTTTTGTTTTGTTTGGAGTTTTTTTCCCAGTCCAGCGTACCTGGTATAAGGCATTCTACTGGTACTTATAGTTGCCTTAAATATATATAAATATTACTTATTTCCTAACCTTTCATATAATCATAGTTATGTTAACAATTTTTGTCAAAATCCCTAATAGCCCAGGAATTTCTCTAAATTTGTTCCATAAATTCTGTGAAAGCCTTTGTGAAAGCCTATGAAGTCTATGCAGAGATAAATGCCATTCATTCACTTTTGTTGTGACAATGAGGTAGGTATTTGATTTTTATATTTCCTATCTGAATCTTGTCTGTTGTTGTAAATTTATATGTGGTACTTTCTTTACTTTAACTGAAGGTGTAGTCTAAAATAATACATTTAAATACTATAGTTGACTTGCGATCAATGGAATTTCTTTCTAGATATCGCGTTGGTTAAGATCTTTTGTCTGTGACAGCTTTATTATCTGAGAATTTTCCTTCTCATTTCATATTTTTCCTCTCCCTATAGCCTTAGGAAGATTTATCAAAATGTGCACTGTGTCCTTCAGAAGTGAGTAAGAGGTTACTATTGGAAGTATTTCCTCAGGTTGTTCAATTTCCACTCTTGAAACACATGATGGTTTTCTCTAGTTCCTTTCTGCTACCAAACCTGATTTAACCTGCAGATACCTCTGCTGAGCTTAGCCGCAGTGTTCTGCCATGTACCTCCTGGTTAACTTTTATTCTCTAGGAATGCAGTTGTTCAGGTATCTTCCCTAACTTGCCTTTGTGGTCCTGTACTTATCTCCTGATGTTTGTTTTCATCTATGACTACTGTTTTGAACTGAGGAAGTCTATGCAATCAGCCATTTACCTATAACATCTCTTAATCTGTTTCTAGTATTTTTTGATTTTGTAATTTTTGTCATTCTCCTCTTGAAGTCAGTCCTTCCTTATTTTTATTGATTAAATACTACCTTAGTTTACAGCTCTCTCCCATTTTCTGCTGTCTTCTGGCAACAATTTTCTTTACTTTTTCGGTATTTCTCTATACTTTTCTTTATTTAGCTCTATTTGCCTCTTACTGTACTGGACTATACGGTCTTAATCTGCATGTTTTAGTTTGATACAGAGTAGCAAATAAATGCGGTATGTAAAGTTGTCTGTTTATGCTGTTATAACGCATGCATCTTTGGGTTTGAGTTCTCTAAAACCCTGATTTGTATCAAAATTCTGGAGCATTCACTGTTCATTTTTATGCTCTGCCAAAGCTATCAAGCTATCTAAAGTTATATACGTCTACCTGTCTAGGTATACATTCATATATACATGCCTAAAGCCATATGCAAATAACATCTACATACATAAAAGCTTTGGATATAGCCTAGCCATTAACAGATAAAAAACATTGACTATTATGAGCATATGGTAACTCCTGGCTTCTGCAATAATCTACATTTAATTCCAAAGTATGAACTTTCAGTGGACCTTGCACATACAGCAGACCAAGTTTTGACTGCTTCCTTGAGCCCAAAATACTGCTGATTTTAGTGAAATGTGGAAAATAGTGCTAAGAGGATGAAGATCCGATTCAGATTCTAATTTTTGCCTGAGAAGGGGTATTTTACCTAGTGGAGGACAACCAGAGATTGCTCATCTAGTGCATTAAAGAACTTGTGTAAATGGAAAGAATAAAACTGTATTGGCTGCTGCTGTGCAGCCCAAAGTACTCAGCGCCTGACTTGATCATCACCCTGCTATCCTCCTTGCTATGAATTGATCCTCTGGGTATTTTTAGTGTCTAAAGGACAATCAATGACTTCAGTGAAGGTATGACAATTCACATAAGTTTATATTATCCCAGTAGAGACATCAGGTGGTTGACAAACACGTCATCATGAGACAGAAATTTCTTCTCCCCAAATTTAATGTATTTCTAGCTAGCAATCCACAATCTGCAAAAGATAAACTTTGTTCTGTCAAATTAAAATGCTATAATTGAAATGAACCTTTCCAGTATGTTTTTCTGTACTCCATCACTGAAATGCTGCTTTGCTGCAAAGTTGGGTGCATTCAAAAAGAGAATTGATTAAGCCTCTCAAGTAAATTACTTTACTGAGATGCTTACGGGAGAAGAATTCTTGCCCTGACCTCAAAGCATTCTCATCTAAAAATGTGAGCTCTGTGCAAGGCATTAAAAAACTTTGTAGGACAAATGAATCTTGTATCATTTCAAATGTATACTTCAGCTACGTTTTTAGGAAACACTCAGTGTCTGCATTATCATTTATATTTCATTAGCACCTAACGGCCTCAAGTGAAGTGAAACCCGGAAGCATTTGGGAAACAGAAATACAGGATAATATACTATCCCAGTCCCCAACATCTGTTCCTGTTAAGATGAAAGAAGTCGAAAGGGGAACAGCGGCACTCTTGACTTGTGAAGGATGGTGCAGCAGGTCCCTGCCACCACAGAACATGTTCTCTGAATCCCAGTGAGATACCTTGTTTGCTAGGACATGTTAATGCTAACACATCCCAGACATGGAAGAAACAGAGTTTGGGTGAAGTGGAACACAGGTGCCATAATAATTTGTCCCCCCCAGCTGTTTTTCATAATTTTGTGCTACTGTGAAAACAATCTCATAATGTTGCATAGTGATCACAAGGGTTGCACACACAAGAAGTATCATAGCTATTGTAATTTTAGTGAAGTGGATCAACTAAACAATTATAACCCATAACTGATTCCCTTTTCTGTCATTCAGGGTACAGAATTGTGGCCATTTTGAACACCTCGTTTTTTGAGGAAAAGCTGAACACTTTTTTTGCATATACGCTATGTTATATGTAACCATTAAGTACTAAGAGCATGTAAATATCTTCATTATAAATAGATCTTTCTTTGTCAACCAGCTGCCCACAAAATCTGAAATGTGCTTCACCTGAAACTGTTAAAATCTGGAGTGATGACTAAATACACATGGAACAGTATGGTGTGAAGCATATATAAAATCCTGGTGATGGGGGATCTTCATTTGGTTCCTGTCTGTGCCACTTTGAGAATTAGAAAAAAATATCAATTTTTGCCCCATTCTGCTTCTCTTGGAGCCATTGGAAAAAAGGCAATGAAACCTCTCCTTGTGTTCCAGCATCTGACATTTGCATTGTGGGTGTCTTGTTTAATGCAGTCATGCATCATGTTTCTGACAAAGTGTTCCCTTGAGCAAGTCAGAGGAAGCATCTTCATCCTCTGTATGAGGAGAGGGTAAAAGGAAGGGGGTGAAATTGGATGCTGTCAAATTCTTCTTGGGGCTGTCAGGAGTGCAAGGCGTCCTACTCACGCCAATTGGACAGCTAGGGAGACCCATAAGGAAAATGCTATTGAGATTAGCTACCTGTTTTCTAGGAATACTTTTGGACTTGTTTGCAGCGGAATTTAGGGAAAATTATTCCTAGAACATGACAATACTAGAAAATGTCAAGCTAAATAACAATGATAATGATGTTAAATAATGATAACTTTTTGGGCACTTGCCCTTCCCCCCAAATACTAATCCCTTCTTTAGGGATTTTGGTGCTATCTGGCAGTTCTTTCTAACCTTCCCTTGAAGAAATTACAGTGTTGTTCTATTCAGAATAGGAAACAGTATTTCTTAGACAAGTTCAAAGCTATTTGTTGAACAACATTTTGGGGAAAAATTAAAAAATGAAAATGTGCCTGACCTGCACAGCCCATTGGAATTCCTGTTTATCAAAGCTGCTCCTGTATGCTCCCAAACAACAGGGAGCTCAAAACACAGGATTGTTTTAAAACATGCTGGAAATGATGTGGCTGTTTTACTTGCATATCAATTCCAAGTATAGAAAATTTTCTGTTATCACTTAGAAAATCGAAATAACTGAATGAGGAAGATTACCTTTATTTCTTATCTAAATATATAGATACCAAGTAGTAATACCTATTAAAAACACACTACAAATAGTTGATGGAACTTATTAAGCCAGGTGTTGTGCAACATTATACTAGCCTGTTGAAGTGGTTTTCCTTTAAAAAGTGTAACTGGGGACTTAGTTTTATTCTAATGTCTGCATAATCTTTTAGCTCCCTGTTCACGTGCAAACTTACGCTGGCTAGCTGACAGTGAGAAACTTGAGAATAATTATTTTTAAATGTCAAAGGAAATGCTACGTTATACATCCTCAACTACCTAAAATTAAATGTGCACTCTGTGTGTGTGCGTGATAAATTTATCTTTTCTTGTTTCTTTCTTTTGTATCTGCAGATAAATTGCTGAGGTCTGTGATGAGTACTTCACTGAGCCCGCAGTCTGAGAGCTGAATAGGATTTTATCATGTGGTGATAATATTAAGGTTGTTTTGCTGTGTTTCATAATATGAGTCGCTCAGTTGGTAAGTCATTGTTTTAAAGACTCACAGTACTCTGGAGAGCATTGCAAATACATGAGTAGATTGCTCAATTTTATATCTAGATCTCTAAGTACGCTGGAGGATATGTAAAATAACTATTAGGCAGACCACAGCCAATTCATTAGTTATATGATGAGCAGCCTTCTCTGAATTATACAGAGGAGCAGAAATATGGGGCTTCTTGTCCTTAGAAATGGTAATACACGTAGCAGCAGCCATATTCCTGACCTGAATGGAGGTCAGGAAGGTGAAGCTTCTCCTCTGCTGCATGGCAAGGTATGTGTGGATGCACAGAGAGTGATGTGCACAATGGGAGGAGGGGAAGGAGCTGCTGCCCCTATAGTCTGTCTACTATATCCATGGTCTCTGTGCGCACTGAAGATCTTGACAAAATGCCACCATTTGAAGGAGGGCAATTAGGTGCGGTGGCATTTGATATAACTACTGTAGTAGTCTTGGGGAAAAAAGCACTTTAACGTTAATCTTGTCCCACTGTAAATGTCTCTTCGTGATAAGAGTCGAGTGTAAGTATCGAAGTCAGCAAGAGAAATGTTTTGTTTTTAAATCAAGGTGAAAAGGTCTAAAAGGACAGTGGTCAAAAGAAATCACCAAGGCCCTTTTTTGATAGGAAATGGAGTTTTAAACTAATCGGATGGTTTTTATTATAGTGGCATTGGAAACTACGATACATCACAGGAAATAAGTTTGAGTGTGGCATCTGAACCACAAAATAAAGTCAGGACAAGAGTCATGAGAGCTACATATTTCCCACAAAGACATATTTTTCTGAGGGTGAAAGGTTTGAAGTTCTTATGTTTCGGTTCTTGTTTTCTCAAAAATCATACTTGGTTTCCAAAGCAGCCTGTTTGCTATAAAGTCCTGTATAGGAATAGGCAGCCTGTCAGTCATGATGTGCTTATCTGTCACAAGCAGTCTGGAGGCACTATATCATGCCAGTCGCAATAGGGCTGCTGTGCCTCTGTGATTGTGGGTGACCTGTCTGCGAGAGGTAGGAAGGCAAAAACATCCATTACAGACCTCATCACTGGATTTTGCAGGGACTCAGCTGTGCAGGAAACCTACCTACATCCCACTGTGAGGTTGAATTCAACATCATCTGTAGCTGTGAACTCATCCTGATCTCCTTGCCAGTAGGCTCTTTGGAGCATGTCACATGTCTTGCAGTTCTTGGGCCATAGGAAGCAAGGTCAGGAATGACGGCTGTAGCTGCTTTAGGTCTAAAATATCCCCCGTTGTACAAAGTTTATTTCAATAAAGTCATGTAGGTTTCATTCTGAGTCAACTTGTGCCTGAATGTACGTGTGTAAGTTACAGAGAGCAAAAATATATGTGATTATCCCAGTTGGGATGAAGCTGCCTGAGATACCATTATAAGGTGCTAATAAAAATGTTTTTCTGTGACTTTTGAACTGCAGGATCCCAAAATCTTGGAGCAAGTTTTTACAACTAAGATGTGTACAGCTGTATATTCTTTTTCTATTACAGTTTTCATTTTCTTAGAATTTTTTCATTTAGAGCTTTTAAATAAATCCTTTGGGCACAGCACATGCTATTTTTACTGCACAATGTAGCTTCATAGGCTATTTAATGCAGCGGGCCATGTTTCACAGCTGGCTGGATCTGAGGAAGTTAACCAAATTCTGCTTCCATTTATATGACAATAAAATTTACAATGACTAAAGTGGGACTCGGTGTTTGTGGTTGGTAAATTTGGTTGTCTCAGCACTTAATGATAACTTCATATTCTGTCTATATCTACTCTCTGCCTGTCACTAAGGGAGTTAGTCATTGGCAATCATCAGTAACTAAATTTGGAACTTAGCTTCAGCTTGTGCTTATTTGCACAAAGTTATATTTTCATGTAATGTTTGCAGAACATAAACTTTGAAGAATGAGCTTATTTATAAAATACAGACATGTTGACATAATTTAGTAAAAATACCAGTAGAGATGAAATACTGAACTAGATCTGTAGTTCTTTGTCTCTGTTTTATTGGACCCAGGGTCCAAACTCTCCAGGACAAGCAGAGGGATCTTCCCTTTTTTGATTTATACAATGTTTCATAAACTTGCAGAAAATAGCAAAATTTTTGGTTCACGAAACATTGTAGTCCTTCTTGTCTGCTCTCCCATATTTTGAATCCTGATAAGTTTCAGATGGAAACCATGAATGCACTGTTGCAATGTGGTAATACCTGAACATCTATGTAACTTAATATGTATTAAACTACCTTTATTTCACTTTAATAATATTCTGTTGAGCTATACATGAAGAACTTCTAGATATCCAAAGGTATGAAGGTATATTTAATGATTTGGGAACCCTCCTAGATAATGGATAATAGAGTCAATATTAAGTACTCAAATAGCTACATAAATATTTTAAGAGGAATGGAAAGAGAGAAAGCTTGTTTTATTTCATTGAGGTTGTTCCAAGAAAATGGAGGTTTTTGTATATGTTGCTTTGCTATTTTGTAAACTAGCTCAAGAATTGAGCCTTGTTGTGAATTTTTTTTCGACGTTAAATGAATATTTTCATAAGACTGTATGTAGTCCAGGTCAATACATGTGTCCTAGGAAGAAAGAGGGTTACGCATATTATTTAGTAAATAAATCCTATTTATAGAATTTTCTACCTCTGTGGTGGCTTCCCTGTGGTTGCTATTATGTATTCGTTTCTGTTTTGATTTTGTGAGAAGACTGACAAAACTAGAGAAAAACAGCCCATTTTTTTGAATGGCATACTTTTAAAGTCTGGTCTTCTCACATTTTCATAGATAATATTGCCTATTCTATAGATATCATTGATATGTGCTTCTTGAGTACAAGTGGGTATTGATTCTTAAGTCTGGAAAAAATGGTAAATATCCTGAGGCAGCTTTTCATTAATCCCATGCTTCATTCTACTGAGTGGTAAAATGCAACATAATTATGGAACAAGTTACTTCAAGGACAAATCTGTACTGAGTGATTTGGAGTTTGGTAAGTTGAATAGAAGGAAGAAAAAAATTAGAGGCATTTGGGTTAAATAGAAAATAAGTAGGGTAGTATAGGAAAGCTATATATATAGGGAGCTATATAGCTAGGAAAGAAATTCATAACAATCTTTACATTTAATTTCTTTAGAATTTTCCTGCTAGTAGGTAGAACTGGGAGGTGGACTATATAAAGATCTCAGCTCTCAGAATTATGATGTTTTAAAGTACCATACAGGTGACATGTAACTTGAGAATAATATTGATTGTATTTTATGTAGCCAGTTTTTTTTGTAGGTGTACATTTTACACACTGAAAATAAAGTGCATGTGGGTGTATCAAAAAAAGAATCCAGAAAATACTGCATTACTTCAGAGTGCACACAGATGCATTGTATTGGTCTGCTTTTATTGAAATATAATCAAATGCTGTTATCAAAGTATCCCCCATCATTTTCCTATGGAATAAATAAAATGTACTTAGTACACACAGATAAATATTTGCTTTTTTTTTACTGGAGATCAACCAGAATATTCTGTATATGCAAATGATGTAGAAGTGTTTATTAGAATTGTAGGAAACCTCTTTGTCATTAAGACTGTAGGCAGTCTTTGTGTATCTCTGAGGAATCTAGCTACTTGCATCTTTTTTTACACACCAGCTACGTTAGTTCATTATTTGATTTTTGTAGCTACAACCCAGAGAACATGAAGGAAGAAGAGAACAGTATTACTGACAGAAAGAAAAAGAGGAGCTTATGCATGAAGAAAAGCTACGGCATACCTTTCAACAAGATTTAAAATGCAACACTTAATTGGAATTTCCTTAATCTATTTTTGTCACTCTATTTGAGGAGTAGCTTACTCTTCAAACTGGAGGAATTAGTCTGCATGGATTTACAGCAGAATTAACTTTTTGAGACTGAGTTAACACAGCTGTTATTAATTTTTTGAAGGAATAGATTACTATAATTTGCTTAAGAATTCACACCTGGTTATGATACTTCATACCTCACTTAGTGTTTCTAGCTCCCATTGGTCTGTTTGGCCTTGCAGATTAAGCACTTTTTAGTTTATGGTAGGATCTTGGACTGTTTTAGTCTCAATTGAAGCCAGTTCTCTTGAAGTTACATACAAGGTTATTTGTAGGGATATTCTTTTTTTATGGTTTAAAACCAAAGAAACCCTCAGTGATAAATGGGAGATGAGGAGAGGAGAGGAGAGGACGTTAGTTTCCTGTGAGATTGGCTGAGTACTGGCGGAGACAGGGCAATTCAAGTTCTGTCTTATGGATGGCTGTGTTTTGAGGGTAGTGAACATGAGAGTGTCTAATCATTGCTTTATGTCTTATTGCTTGTAGTTTTGTCTGGGGTAGCTGCGATGGGAGGAGGTCATGAAGCATCATGAGCTTAATCTGATATCTGTAACTGGCATCTTCATTCCAGGGGTGAGTACATAACCTCACAAATTGTTCCTTCGTTAGGCACCGCAGTGGTATATCCTTTTTATCCAATACCCTCATATCTTTTTTTGTTCTGTGGTTTGTTGCTGTTTTTGATTCCTTTGTAAACCTTTTGAGATATAATTATTCTAAATGCAGGCATGAGAAATAAGGTTTTAGCAAAGTAACTGACAGGAAATATTATAAAAATAACCACGTACTTTTAATGCTATTTAAGAAACCAAAAATGATTCGTTTTCCAGTTATATCTCCAAATGGAAGACATTTTGTAATGGACTAAGTCAATCTTGTGATAATGAATTGTTTTCAACAGGGTAAGAAATGAAAGGACAGCCTTAAATTTGTAGAGAAATTGCTCATGCAGGATCAGTTCCCCAAAGTCTGTGGTGTCTGAGAGCATGAATCAACTCAGGGGTTCAATTTGTGACATTTCTTAATAAATGTAGATTCTTTTTTTTATTTTTATTTTTTTCCAAGAATGACACAGTTTTCCCTTCCCCCAAATTACTAGGGGAGAAATCCACCTTAAGCAGAAAGAGGAACTGAAAAATTTCTGACTCTTGTCAGTAGCTGGTTTTCTTACCCAGACAAGTGTTTCGTGATTTAAATGGTGTTTTTGTTGGTTACAAATTGCTCTAGTAACTAGTTTTCTTTCTTCATACAACAAGTAGTTTGAACAAAAAAACAATTTTGTTGTAGATCTTGTGATATGTTCTATCCTCAATTCAGGCAGGTGGAAAGCAAACCTGCATAGAAAACTGTAGAAAAAAACCAGTAAATTGTTACTGTATGGTAGGTAAGTGTTGGTTGTGGGTATAGATGGGATGCATTTTTTTTAAAAAAAAAAAAAAACAGTTGATGCTCTTTTAATTTATTATTTGCAATATGTACACTGATCAATTCTTATTAACCTGGCTACTTGCAGAGAAGAACATATATTTTATGGGAATTTCTCTGATTAAAATTTTGCCCAGCTACTTTATAAGAATTGTGGCAGAAGATTAGATCTGCTTATAGGAAAATATAGGAATTTTGACATTATTATGATCCTTCATCATATAAGAAAGATACTGAAACACAAATTCTTGAAGGCTTAATATAAGTGCATGTTGGAGACTAATGCAAGGAGAAGTATTTTGTTGTGACTTTTCACGTTCAGTTCTGTCCATTAATCTTTACACCTGATGTTGTCAAGGTGGGTTCTAGTTCTCCAGAACCATGATCTAGGAGTTGTTCCATAGTAAGGTGGTGAAAATCTAATTGATCTCTCTATATATCAGACTTTTGTCTCAAGGCCCATGGATTAGAGCTAGAACACCTAGACTGAGGCTAACGGGCCTTGCTTCCTTTGTTTGGGAGGGCGATGGTGAGGGCTCCTTCCAGGGTGTGCCAGGGCTGCTTCTGGAGCAGGTGCTAGAAGAGCCAGTTCCCCCTTCTCTCCAGGTGCACCACCCCAAAGTGATTATTACCCACACTGAGAATGGAGCTCTATGTATTAGCAACACTTCACCATCTGGGGTCTGGAGCAAGCCTGGATAACCTGGAGATGTGCTGCTTGTTAGCAGGCACAGGGCAGGTCACAGGACTAAAACCCCAGGCTTTTCTCAGCCTTTTGGTGATGCATGTGTTTAGTGCCCACAACGCTGAAGGTGTTTGCGCCTGGTGGTAGGCTTGGCCCTGATTTCTCTGCTCGGACCTCTCCAAAGCTCTTGGCGTACATATTCATTTATCTGTACAGTTGTGAGTGCAACTCCACCAATCCACAGATGTGGACTTCTTGCTGGTGCAACTTCAGTGAAAGGAAAAAAAAAATCATAAAGATTAGGCTGAGGAAGAGAGGTCATATATGATCTTGACTGTGAAAAGGGATACTGGCACAACATGTGCCATGGAAAGTATGTATAGAAAGAAATGTGACATGTGAAAATAGAGATGGAAGTTACACAGCTGGATTTGTAAGCAAGAAAGTATATTTTAGGAGGGAGTGGATAGGGAGTGTGGGGACAAGAAGGCAATGAAGGATTTTGAGAGGGAGAGAACCAAGGACATATTTATGAACAAGAGGAGATATAAGAATAGGGTGATGATACTGGTGGAGATGTGTTTGGAGTGGGTAAAGAGAAAGGGACAGCTGGGAGGAGATGGGAGGGAAAGCAGAACTTCAAGCAAAGGGCACTAGGTGGGAATGGTGGGGAAAGAAGAGCAAAGGATGCAAGAGTGGGAAGAGAAGCACAGGCTTTAAAAAATGCCTCTGACTCATCTAATCCTGCAGTAACCACTGTGGTTTTAAGCTGGCCAGGATTCATATTGATGCTTAATATGCCGGGTTGAGAATTAGAAACAAAGGAAAACAAAAAAATAATGGTTCTGACATATCATCTATGTCACGTATAACTCCTTCCCTTTCTCCTTATTTTTATGCAACAGGATTGTGGGTATACCATTCACTTTCCCCAGCAGTGCTTTTGCACATGTTTCATGGTGGTGCCACGAAGTATTAGACCTAAAATAGTTGTTTTGGGTCCCTGCATTTGTTCATTCAATGTGATCTTGGAAGTCCCCACAGGGGTACACTGCTGAAGTGCTTTAAACTCCCATGGAGAAGACTGGGAGGTTGAGAGTTGTTACCACTAGCTTGCACTTGATCTTGTAATAGAGGGCAAATGATCAAAAGTAACAGAGTGTTTACAATGTTTGCAAAATGAATTTAACACAGAAGAGTTTAGCACTTAATCTATTCTATTAATCAGCTCCCTGTAAACCCAGGTCTGATTGCATGAGCAGTCTAGGTCTTTGGCTGAGAACCATGTCTGTTGGCTCTAGGGCTAGAAAGCTGCCATAGTGACCTGCGTTTTCCCATCCACTTGGAGAACTGATCTCTACCCAGGGCTCTTTCTTTAAGTAGTTTGCATGGGGAGGACCTGTGTTCTCAATGCTGTCACTTGAACAACGTTGCATGGTAGTCTTGTTTGATCCTTCATAAACAGGTGTTCTTACTTCTTCTCCCTTGCTCTATGCCATTTTGTCATGCAAACAAATGAAGTTGTAGATGCTTTTCAATAGAGCTTACATAAAAATTTCCTGTGAGCGCTGCCATTTGAATGAGATAATCATGGTTCAAACACAGAGCAAATGATGAGTGCCACACTTGACATTAATAATGAGCTACAAATAAAGCAATGATATCTGATTATATTATTTGCTTTGTGTTCTAGTCTTCATAGAGATTAGGGTGCTATTCTGCTAGATAGAGGTTGTAAAAATGCTGTGGCCTAAAGAGCTTACAGAGGGAAAAAGGGGATACAGAAAAACAGAGAATTCGGTTACATGAGATTGCATAGTAAGAAATGGTACATCTGGGGAAATCTGTCTGCTGACCCTCTGCCCAGGGCCTCCCTGCTAGGGCAGCACTGTCCAACCTGTAAGGCACTTGTACCTGCCAGGTTTTACAAGCAATAAGAGAGGTGGGGAAAATGCCGGGAAGAATTCCAAATTGCTGGAACTGAGTTACGGGCTAAGAAGGTTGTGAAGCACTGTCTAGACCACAGAGGTTATATTTATATTCCAAGTTTGTCTTGACCAGCTCCTGTGAGAGAGAAACAATAAATCAGCTGTGCTTCCAAAAAAGCTGAACAGTAAAAAGAGTGAAATGGAAATGGCACCACACTGCAGTGTTCAGTAGCATTTCATATTATCTCTCTACAGGAGAATAATTTCTCCCCCACAATCAGCTATCTTTCCTCTATTTTTTTTTTTCTTTTTTTGCACCCATGTCATTAGGCCATGAGGTATCAAGTCAGAAAAATTAGAAATATTCTAATGAGATAGGTGGAAAAATTGAGTATTGACATATTTAATGGTCCTGTTCTTGTTTATGTCTTTGACTTAACCACATTTGAATAATAATGGCACCTTCTTGGAACAGTATTTTTAGCTTTTTAATCACTAAACTGAAAGTCATTCAGAAAAATAAAAAAGATTGAAACGCACTTTACAGTCAAAACCCCCCTGAAAGTCCAAAGGGAATAAATATGCTTAAAATACATTAGCAAACTAAATGCAAATGTAACAGAATTCCTGACTAGCAGACCTTTGGCTATAAAAGATACTGTCCAGCTTTTGTTATTACCATTAGGGATGAGGTAAACTAAAAAAACCTGTAACCTGAGTTTAAATTTTAATATGAAGTGTCTGCATTATTTTCTTGCTGTATTAATTAGCATTAATTAGTTAACATGAATGTACAGCCTTTTAAAAATCTAAAGTTCTCTATATAATAGCCTTGTGTCATCTTGGCACTTATCATGTTTGATGGCATTCTGGTATTAATTATTCAAAAGAAGAAATCTGAGTATCTGAAGAAACACCTATATTTATCTATATGTGCATGCATATAGATATCTCACTTAACTACAAATGTATTGCAAAATAAGACTATAATTGCTTGTCTTAAAAAAAAAAAAAAACCCCCAAACCCAAAACAAAACAAAAAAAAAAAACCCAAACAAAAATAAAACAAAACCCACCCCAAAAAAACAAAA
>VYXH01005527.1:66881-115660 GCA_013397275.1 Burhinus bistriatus | reverse complement strand
TTTTTTTTTTTCTTTTTACACATATGGATGGATTTTGGACTCTCTCACAACTCAAGAGTGGCTGCAGTGCTTCAGATGAGACTTGTGTAGCCCAGGAAATGCTCTCCAACAGTATCTTGAGGAGAGATGAAGGCACGCATGCAAGAACAGAGCTAGCAGACATGACACTTGAGCACACTCTAAACATTTGGATTTAAGGAATAATGGGTGAGGACCTGTTTTCCATGTGTTAAGTAAGACATGATGGACTTCTCTATGAGGATTTAAATGCATGTCCATATAAGTAACAGCCTGTATTTAGAATATTTATAATAGTCTTGCCCCTTGCCTTATTTCTGGTTTACCTGTAACAATTACTAGTAGTGTAGGGGAAGAGTGAGGGGGGCACATGGATAAGGTTAGTGAGAAATCATACGTGGCCTGTGGAGCCTGTGAGTGGTGATCTGCAGAGCGCTGGCTGGTTGAATGCATGAAGTCATGTATGGAAGGTTCTGTTTGCAGAGCAGTTTCTGAAAAGAGATGGAAGTATATGGGCTCATTAGGCCTGGCTGGACATGATATTCCCAAGATCTTGTTTTGTGTTTTGGAGCTATTATGGACACTACTATGGATGCTTGATTTTAGCAGTTGTTCTGTGCTGGTTCCTGTCCAATCATGGATGAGAACAGTTAGAGAAATCTTTTAATCCATACCAGTGCAGTTCTATTTGATGGCAGCTTCTCTGTCCCATCCTCCTCCTATTTTTGTCTTTGTTTTGTTTTATTTTATTAGGGCAGTAAGAAACTTTGAAGTGTAAAGAAATTGGCTTCATAGACTAGGTTGTTTGATTACCTGTTAAAGAATTAACTAACTGCATTCTTTAAGCTGAATTCTGAGTTGTATGACTGTATAACTTACCTGGCCTCTCTTAATATGATAATCTCAAAGTAGTACCACCTGTTCTGTTTTGGTTCTGCCTGCAGACTGAAGGAGGACTGAAAACAGTGATATTTGAAACATTCAAGCCTTTTATTATTTCCCATTTGTGGATTGTTATGTGTTTAAAAAAAAAAAAAAAAAAAACCAAAACAAAAAACCCAACCAACCAAACAAAAAACTCCCAAGGTATATTTTGATAGGGAGAAAGAATAGAACAAAACAATTGAAGAGAGTAGGTAGGGATCCACACCTAAATGCAGCACTGTGTGGCATCAAGCAATTTTTTTCATACATAAAATGGAGTAGGAATGGACTAGTCTTGCTTCAGAAAGGAAGACTGTTGGCATGCATTACAGATGTCAGGTGGTAGAAATGATCTTTGTGTTAAGCATGAGATTTCTTGCGAAGGAAAGAGAACATCAAAATGTACGTAAAAATGGAATCTTTGTCAAAGTACTTAAAAAGACAGATTTCTCAAAAACCATGGCTGTAATGGGTGAGGGTTCACATAACCCCTTGTTGTAGAAAAATTATTTTAATGTGCTGCACATATATAAAATAAAAGGTGGTCAAGTATGCATGCAAGGAAGAACTTCGTGCGTTTCAAAGGGAGTTTGACTAGCAACACCCTTATTGTGGAACTTTCCATAGGTGCATAAAATTTTAACGAAATCACGGAACAATTTGATGTAGAACCTTTATGTTCCTTATGTTCCTTTTCAGATTGACATTTTTGTAGACTGGATGGTGATGAAAAGTATAGGCAACACAAACACTGAGACAACAAGGACAAATGCCTATGTCTCTGATGACTATGTAGCAGAGCAAACCTTCAAAAAAAACAGAGAATGAGAATTTGTAAAAAACATTTTGGAAAAGCAATAGATCAAATTGGACTCAAAATTATGCTAGAATAAACATCCTTTAAACACCTGGTGAAGAATGAACAGGAAACGGTTTTCAGATAGAGAATGACTGACCTGTATTATTTTACATTAATGGAGACTTCAAGAAAGAAGTAATAGCAAGAATAGAAATATTTTCACAACATATAAGCAAGTCAACAGCATATTGAAATCAAAGATAATGGACTAAACTGAGAGTTTCTAATTGAATGCTGACTTCTGTGGTCTGGTTAAATATTAGCGAAGAAACCATAAACCTTTTAAAGCAGGTAATGCAGCAAGTTCTTAGCGCAAGAATCTTAGAAAGGCAATTGATCTATTTAGGGCACGTATGCATTGAGTCTTTCTATGGAAAACAGTGGTTTCAGGAAACTCAACCAAGACACATCTTAAAGTGAACTAGGATAGGTGAAGCAATAGACATTCAGAATTTTTTTATTTTTTTTTTAAATTGTAGTGTGAATGCAATCCAGTGTTAGAAGATGGCATTGCTAGAACAGAAAAATCACTGAGATTCATGCCTCAGGGCCAGGCCCATGTTGCAGCCTATGGCTTTGTCATGTGTTTCTCTAGGTCTTCTTTTGCTATGCTTTACAGTAGTTGCACCAAACTCAGATGCAAAGAAGACATGGTAGAGAAGGTAAAGTTTAAAGGCATGTGTCGTGGTTTGGCCTCAGCCGGTAACAAAGAACCACGTGGCCGCTCGCTCAACCCCCACAGCAGTGCGGGAAAATCAAAAGAAAAAGGCAAAACTCATGGGTTGAGATAAAGGCAGTTTAACACAACAGCAACGAGAAAAGGAGAACAACAACAACAATAACACTGATGGAAGAACGTACACACCCGGTTACTGTACCGGCGCTCACCGACCGGACCCCGGGCCGCCCCAGCCTGCTCCCAAGCGGCGACTGACTCCTCCTTCCCCGGCCAGCTCCCCCCTATGCACTGGGCATGGCGTCACATGGTATGGAATACCTGTGTCCCGGGCCAGAAAATTAACTCTATCCCTGCCGGAACCAGGACAGCATGGTAAAAAAAGGTAAAATTTAGTGAACTGTAATTTCCAAGCGTTATTCTGAAAAATGGTCTTCTCTGAAGCATGTGAACTGATCATGCCACCTGGACTTTCAGAGTTGTAGTGTCAGCACAAGGATGAAAATCAAACTCTTCTTTCCACGGGGCTATGGGAAGAATACACAAAAGAGACTTCTTTCCTCTCTAGATCTGCTAATTTGGTTCTTAATGTGCAACAACTTCTCTACACACTCCAAGGCACTTTACAATTATTATGTAGTGTGATTAGAGAGGTAATTAGGAAACTGTGTAATAATGGGATGAGAGAGAACTGATGCTTTAAAGCCTGTACCTTATAGCCAAAGCAAGTTCATTTCATGAATAAATAAATCAGATTAATTTCCACTCATAGAGATATCTCATGGTCCAAAAGATGTTGGATGCTATGACTTAAAGTCAAAGTGGAGATATGAATCATTGTCATTACATGACTTGGAATTCATTCATTCTCACAAAGCCACCCACAAAACAATGAAGAATGGTGTCTTGTGGTGGATCAGCACTAGAGCTTGTAGAACCTGGTGATAAGAATGAGGGACAGTAATTTTTGGTAACACCAGCAGCAGAGAGTTTGTGTATATATGGGAAAATGAATAAACAAAACCCATCAGAATGGATGGAAACCTTTAAATTTTTTCATGAGGCGAGAAAGCATGAAGTTCACAGGTTGAGAAAGGGCTTTTTTAACATGAAACCCCTTGGGGTTCTATCCAGAAATATACATAAAAGGACTGTGAAGGCAGCTTGCTTCTGCCGTACCTGTCAAATTACTTTGGGCTCTCCTCTGCTTTGTTTTTTTGTGCAGTGTTGAGACTGAGGTACTTTAGGTGATGCTAGAATCTTTCCTAGCTGGAGCTATTTTATTTTCATTAGTTTAAAGATGCTTCTACACTTCTGAAGGAGATGGGTTTCCTCAGACTACTCACAGCCTATTTCCTTTGCGAATTACTAGTCCCTTTTCCATATACCTTGATCCTGTTTGTGTTTAGGCTTATTCCTTTGTTCAGATTTTAAAAAAAAAAAAAAAAAAGTGTTTACTGATCATGGGGGAATACAATGGAGTGGCGATTACTTTCGTTAGTGATCATTCAGTGCAGTAAAAAGAATGCCATTTTCAAAATGAAATAAAATCTACTTTTGAGGAGCTTTTATGATGACACACAATCACTGAATGTATCATGTCAACAATCTGAATGCCTAGTGAGCAGTTCTTTTGTACTCTGCATATAACATGCAAAATGTGTGTAAGACTTTTCTTATTTGCACATACATGATCTTGAGACACATCAAAAGGAATCACGATCTCAGTTGTCTACCAGCGAGGATGTCATTTAACATATGCTGTGCAAAACCGAATAGCCCAGTTCTTAGTAACTGTGTAATATCATGCTCTTGTTGACACAAGAAATGCAATCTAGGGACCTCCTGAAAACTGCACATCCTTTTACAGCTTGCATTAAAGTGTGACGCCTATTTACATAGTTATGAATCCATAGCAAATGGAGGTAGGAAATTACAGCACATGATCCCACTTACATAGGTGAAAATATCATTGCCTTCTGAGAATTTCTGAAAATTTGCTGCTTTCTGGAAAGACGTTCATGTTGATATCAGGAACAGAATTCATTTAAAAATGTATGAAGTCTGATCTGAGGTCTGATTCTGTGAGTTGTTGGGTGCCACAAGCTGTTATTAGGCACCCTGAGCTGAAATTGATGTTCATCAGAATAGAAAACTCTCATGTCTCACAGGGCAGAGCCCTCGTCATCTCATTTCCAGGATCATAATGATCTGGGACACACCGTTATGCACAGATGGAGGCAGTGGCAGATACTATATTGCCATAAACAATTAATGAAGTCTCTTTGCTGTTATGAACAGGGAGTTGCATGCATTTTTTATTCTGCAGAACACTGAGTCTTATGTTTAATTGTACTACCATCTTTTGAAAAAAATAACATTAAAATGAATAACAGATCTAAACTACATTTAGAAGCAATTATGTTAAGCTGCATGTTTGAGTTCCCATGTAGCACTTCAATTTAAAAGTTTTCAAAGTATGAACATCAAAACATCTTCTGTATTTTTTCAGTTACGTATGGTACTAATTTATTGATTTGAATAAATTAAAACATGGCTTGTTTATAGGAAAACAACACACCATTCTTGGAACATGCATTTAAGTGATACTTTTACCAAAACTATTTCTCTCCTGCCATAGGAATAATATACACATCTGCATTTCCCTAAATCATATTGATATTGAGGGCATGCTTTTGATACCCACTTTTCAGCAAAAAGATTAAGCATCTACAGATGGGAGCACAGCATGCAGAGTTGAATCCCACTGGTTTTACCCACATGATTAGAGCCAATAAAACCAACGTGAGAGAATATATGAGTTGAAAATGGCACTGATATAAAAAAATAAGCCAATTATCGCTTGATAAATATTGTTAATACACTTAACAGTAGCAACAAAACTTGCTGTCTGAATAAGCTAACTTTCTGTACATGTGCAATTCTGGACTGTAGTGAGGGTCAGAAATATGAAGAGACTGTGTTGTGAGAAAAGCACAGTTATTAAGCTATCTGACTAGATAGTCTTAACTTGTGCATGGTTTTCCAAACACCCTACAGGGGAATGAATATTTGACACCCCCCAAAAAGGGCTAAGGGTTTATGCAGGAAGGGAAGAATTAATACACTCATGACATGCTTTTTTTTTTTTTTTAATTTTATTTTTCAATCCCACCATATGTTGCAAATGAGAGTTCCTTTACTTTTTAAGTTTCTGCTTATCATAAGTAGTAGTACCTGAAGGGTATTGTAGTTTAGCTGTAGCAGAGCATTGCAGCTTACGTAGATCTGGAAAAACATGGTGCAGAATAATGAATGATTAGTATTTCCAATTCTTGGTTTGGTCATTTATGTAACTCCTAACCTGCACTCTTACTGCAGCATTAGTTATTTATATCGTGTTAGCATCTGAGCTGAAAGTGGGACATGGATCTCCAGAGACCTTTTCCAGTTTTCTCTATGCACTGTATCATCGTTTCCAACTACTAGTCCCAGGTCTTAATGGTGAGACCTAAGCACGTTGCAGATGAATTTCTGGGGCCAGGCTGATAAGTTGTGGCTGACCTCTTCTGTGAAAGGCGTCATGAGGGAATGGCAGTAGTTCTGGAAATTGAATATTCTCAATAAAGCAACTGGATCTCTGCTAGAGGCAAAAAAAATTACTAGGTACTGTGCAACCGAAAAAAAAAAAAAATGAAGCCGAGCCCCTTCATGTGACATTCCCCCTTGTTTTCTCGCTACTTACCTAGAGCAAGTGAAATTTCTTACCAAAACACATCTTTCTTGGACTTTTCTTTAAATGAAGGTGGCTTTGGAGTTCACTTCAACAAGATGTTTTTGTTTATGGCTCACAAGGCATTTAGCTAAGGCCCTAATTTTTACTGGTTTGGCGGCTTTGTGTGATTTAGGCAGTCCCCTGCCATTTTTTTGAGCCATTTTTATATCCCTTCAAGTCATGTCACCTAGAAAAAGGAGATTAGGGGAAATTGTGCACACCTGATAGTAGGTTTTACAATGCTAAGGCTCTCTCCTGAGGCTTACAGTAGATTCTATGGTATGAATGCTGGGCTGTATCAGATACATAAGCTTCACTCAGTGTTGATCAAATAAGGGACATGAACCAAATCCAGGAAAAAAAGTAATTTACAAGCTTTTATCTTTTTATAAATAGGTACCATAATTGTAAAATGTGTATGAGTGGGCAAATAGATAGTTCTTATTTCACGTTATCTTACAGCAAAGTCACACAGTTATTGTCCTGTTTTAGTTTGCTGTTTCTGGAACCATTTTTTGTTTTGTTTTGCCCTCCAAAATTTTTTTCTCTGCTATTTATTTGTCTCTTAAAGCACTAGATCTTCAGAATTTTAAAAAATGCTCTGTACATAGATTTTAAACTCTATCAGTTTGGACTACTTTTTAAACAACAGGCATCTCAAGAATGAATCGCTTTTGTGACTTGGGATCAATTGAGTGAAATCTGCAAAGATGTATACAGCAAGATGCTTTGTTAAAAAAAGAAAAAATAAAAAATTATCTAGTTACAATAGAATTATCCTCTATGTACTTACTGCTGTAATCAGTGTTGTAGATTTCAAGTCAATACTTATTCTGATCTATATCAGATGAGCACCTGACCTTTTCATATTTCATGAGATATTATTTAACATGATCACTTGCCATGGTAATATCAAAATTATTATGACATGTAAGTCGATTCTGCATATTAATATGCAGCGGTCATGTTTTAAAGCAAATTAGAATCTTGTTTTACTTCATTCAGAAACTCGGAAACATTTTCTTTATTAACTTAGTTATTGGTATGAGCAAGAGCAACTCTTACCGTAAACCCAAGTGTTATGTACATTTGCAGTCATACTAAGAATTTGTTGTCTATAACTTTTATTTTTATACTTTAAGCTAGAGCTGAAGTCATATTTTAGTTTATCCCATTCACAGCGTTTCATACTGCACATTTCGTAAGTCTGCAGTCCCACAAACACAGAAGGGTGTGCTCTTGAAATGATAAACTGCTTCCATAAGCCATCTCACTGATGAAAAAACAGATCATGTCTTCTTGCAAAGTACAAGGTTAGTGCCTGAAAAGAGGGTTACACATAGCAGTTATTTTGGTATTGCTAGCTCAGTTTCTTTGTGCATAAGATGGCAGGTTCAGTTTTGCACTGTTAACCTTGTCAGAAAACATGGAGTGAATGTTTCATTTCGTGAACTTGATTCTTACAAGCCTCTTGATGATGCTGTTTTACTTTCATGTATCCTTTTAAAGACTGGATAGATTAACTGCTGCTACACAGTAATTCTACAGTCTCTTGTTTTTCTCTGTCTACAAATGGCTAACATGGTAAACTGAATTTTTTTAATGATTCCTCCAGTTGTTGGTCATCTACAATGCAATCTCTTTGGAATCTTCTGTAACTCATTATATTCAGAGGGGTAAATTAATCCACCAGAGCGGCAAGTGGGCATGGTCTATGTCATTGTAGACACCTGTGTGCCTTAAGCTTGGTGTTGTGTTTCCTCTAGTTTGGACATATTTACTTTCATTTTGGAAAATTCCTTAATGTTTGTGTTGAAGAATTCTCCCACCAGAAACTGGCAGCTCTTGTAAGCTTTACAGCAGTAGTTAATTGATTGTCTTCGGAAGAAAGGAAGAAAAGAAAAGCTACAAACCTGATATGTTTTGTTGGTTTTTTTTTGTTTGTTTGTTTAGTTTGCTGGAAGGGAGGGCTGATTCTAGTTTCAGTCGTTCCTGATTTCATGTGTATGGATGTTTACACACATGAGCACGCATAAATCTTATGCTACAATTCTACTATTTATTATATAATTATTGTCTCTTTAAATATAAAACCAAGTTATCTAGGACATTAGTTTCTTTAGAAATCCCAAAGGTTGGCAATTCTGCCGTCTTTCCAAAACAAAGAAAAAAACTTCACATTAAGTGACAAACTTGACAGGCAGCAGTATTGAATTTTTTAGATCAATATCCAAGTTACAATAAACACCTTTACAGTTCAGGAATACAACGAATTTTCTGCTTTTGTGTGAGCAGACTTTTAGTGTCAGTTGAATTTATCAGTTCAGAAGCACTGAGAAGCAATGGTACCTTTTATATTTTATTAGCCAAACAAACATGAAGTACTACTGTGGCACTTTTTTGAACCAGGTACAATCCACTGAGAACCTAAAGCTTGGTTTTAGTACCACTGGGTTCAATGCAGCTATCAGTATTTACTGCAAACGTAAGATTTAGTGTCCTCTGAATTCCCTATAAGAGCTTCACTCTCAAAAAACATCAGAATCTATACAGGAATGGAAATTTTTAGTCTTTTCACTGTGCTTAGTTTTCTTCAAATTGTTTTTCAAGTAGCTGGAAAATTATGTACTTAAACAACACAAGGAGCATCCTTAAAAATAAGTAATATAATTATCTAGTTAATAAGACAGGGTTTTTTTATTTTCATGCTAGTGGTTTGTGTTTTTTTTTTTTTTCCTTTCAAGTCAACTTTCTGCTTTCATCTCTGCACAGAAGGTCTTGCTCTGCTCCCTAAGAGGGCACAGCAACCACAGGCACGCTAGTCTGCAAGGCAGATTTAAGGCCGCATTTGCCAGGAGAAAATTTGCAGGATTCAGTACATAATTCTTAGAAGCTATTTGAAAGAAATGTTTATTTTTTACCTATGTGTGTTTCGAATACCATATGAACAGCTGTGCATCCCAACAGCTGGCTATGTGTGTGCAACACTGAGGACAACACTAGTGTTTTCAGGTTCAGAGAGGCAGAACATATCCATCCTTTGCATCCTATGCAGCTGGCTAGCTCCCAGGACCAGATTGAGATCTTTCTACATGGCACTGCTTTGGACAGTAGAGATTTATTTTAAAATTCTGCCAATGGGAAGTATGTCAAAAACACTTCTCTATTCCCTCAGAATGACAGCTGCAAATTGATATCTGGATCTTTCACCAGCTGTTTGGAGCTCTATGGCCCGTTCCATATGTAAGGATCACACTGGACACACATCATATTCCTTTCTGACCTTAAAAGTTATGGACTCTGTGAGACAATAACTGAAGGTTCAGTCTACAATAAGTAGTGTTTGGTAAAAGTCAGTTAGCACGTGTTGTAACTGGAATATAGAGAAAACAACTCCACTTGAAAGAGTTTGAAAACAGAGTATACTAGCTACTGGTTTTTTTACCAGGTATGCCTTTTATCTCTGTATAAGCTGGCATACTTGACAAAGAGAGATGGGAGGATAAAAGAAGGTAAAAAGTGGTGATCTTGGTGCACTTACCTTATCCTCTCCAAAATTTAGTTTTATTAGCTAATGGTCCAGGTTTTCTTTTGTTTAATAGTGCTTGAATATTTTGTCTTCAGTATTAGTCTTCCCTTCAGTTGAGTGGAGTTTTTGTTAATTTTCTAATTGTGGAACAGGATCCAGCTGGCCACATAGAGCAAAATAGCTCACAAAAACCTGAGAGTTCTGATTAATGCATTTTTCAGTTCAGTAGTCAGATACCAATAAGAGACATTTTAGACTCAGGAGAATCTTAAAGGGAGTTATTTAAAATTGGGGTAAGAAAGGTGGGGTGCTTTTCCCTCAAATTAAGATCCTTTGCTATTTGAAATTATATTTAGGGAAGTTTGGACCTTTAATGTTAGAATTTAAAAAAAAAAAAAAAGTCTTATTCTGTAGTGTTGTTTGAAACAAACTAATAGTATTTTGTTTTTGTAAACTGTCAGAATGAGATGCTTTTGTATCTTCAAAACATTAGTCTCCGCATTTTAAAGCTGAATTCACAAATAAGCTCAGTCCTTCTGAAGCTGAACTTTTTGATAAATTTGCTATTCCTTAAAAAGTTTTATCCATCTCTCCTTGGAGCCAAATGTACCACTGTTCCAGTATAATTTATTAGATTGTTGTAGTTATCAGAAAGACCATGGAGCCTGGTACAGAGGTCTGGCATTTTGCCAGTGTTTGTAAGGAACTCAATTCAGCAATTTCGTACCTGCTAGCCCATGTTGCAATTGCACTTTTGCACAGAGTAGGATCCTTTGGAATGTTCAGATTTTTATTTAAGAAAAAGAAGCAAGAAAAATAGGTTTGTGTATGTGCGTTGGGGGGAAATGAATGTGTCTAATTAGCTCCTAGCGGTCATTAAAAACAAACAAAAAGACATTTTATGTGAAGTAAAGAATAAAGAGTGAAGTGTCACCTTGTGCTCCTTCACAGTGGGCAAATGGGAGGCAAAATAATCTTGTGGTTGGGGCTCCACATTGTGCATCAGGAAGCAAAGTGTTTTAGTGTAGGTGAGATAAGTCAGTCCACATTGTGTGCAGCTGCTGCTCTTTAGCCTGTTTCTCGGCTAGATAAATGGACTTGGTCAATTCTGACATTGCTTTGGCCACTGCACCGGTGTATAATGTAAGTATACTAATTTTAGGTTATAGTTCTTGAAGATGGTATTCACTTTCTAATAGGAGTTGGCTATTTTGCTCTGGGATTGCACGATGAGGCCTTCAGCTTGCCTAGCACTCTTAGATACTCAGAGGATATACAGGCTACTGCACATTGTGAAGGCATCTTTTTAAGGTCAGTTCATATCCAGACATTTTTCCCCATTCTGCTGTTTTTCTATGCAGCTTCTACTAAAATATATCAAAACATACATTCTCTGAATTGAGTAGCATCAAAGGAAAACTGTTAGGTTTTGTTTATCTTTATAGGCAGAAAAGTGAAAGAATGACAGGTGGATCGGTATCCCCGCTACCTATCATGCAGCTATCAGAAAGCAAAAGCAGCAAATGAAACATCTTCAGCATGGGTTTGGGGCCCAAACGGGCATATTAGGTCCTCAGTGGGTTTGCAGTGAGGTACTAGATGTCACATTGCTACTTTTTTTTTGCTGTTATAGTTATCCCCAATGATTAGAATAATGCTAGAACGGATTTATTAATGTACATCAGAGTCACATTCAATTTGCTGGCAAGTATAGCATAAAATTCATTTGCAAATTGTATTTAGAGAGAATTTGAAAACAGCTTTTTCTTCATGTTAATTTATTGTCAATAATCTTTCTGACTTTAGGAACAGGTGTTAAGCTCAAATTGTAGGGATTTAAAAATTTTAATAAGTTTTGTTAAAAAAAAAAAAAAGGATTTAAAATTTTTGCATTCAAGTTTTATGCAGCAGTTGCTATTGATTATTTGTACTTTTGAATACTCCTTTCCATCTCTACATACCAGTTGATGTGTATTCCCACAAAAATTGCCAGATTCCTTAGTCAAGATTCTTATGGAAGAGGGAGCTGGAAATCTTCACTCGAAGGTTTGGGTTTTCTCTTGTTTTGCTGTTGGAAACAACTATACACACTGTCCTTCCTGTAGTCTTCAAACCTGTTCAACTCAGTCTTCTTTCACCTCTTTTCTTAGGCTTCTTTAGATCAGCTGTGGTCCGGTCAGGGATCAGTTCCTGTTAGAAATTCTAAAACCTAATCTCACTGCCTCTGTAATCTCCTATTTTTTTCTGCTGGGTCCAAATGATACAACAGTTTTAATACAGTCCTTCCCCTTTGTCTCTTCATTCTTGTGCTATTTAGAAAGGTAGATACATGAAGAATTAAAAATTTGAACCAGATCTTATATGAAATTAAAATACAAAATTAATAAAATTATACAATATTGCATTTTATTGAGGCTAGAGAAGGAATAACTTATGTTACTGTAATTTTAGTCTGTTTGCAACATGAAATTAATGATCTTAATATAAAAATAATAAAACTAGTATGATAAAACTACTATCATGCTAACATCAAAATGAAATGTTTTGTCGTGCCTGAGACAAAATATTTTAATTTTTCCATCAAAATCCAATCTAAAAGCTTATTGTCCTGTGAAGCGTTACTTCAGTGAAACTGTACTTTTTGGTAGAATACTGTCCATCAGAAAATAATCTGGCCAGACCTGCCTTAAAACTTGTTTGGACAATGTCTTCTCCATGGTAGATAGTGTAATTCAAAATGATCAGGTCACGTTTCTTAGTCCCTCCCCAGATTTGGATTACAGGCAATTATTTCAAACCTGTTGACATACAGGAACAGACTCTCATTAATTTCAAAGATGAAGGGAAAGAGGAGAAATTGAATCCTGCACTTAATTTAGGAGCCCACTTCTCTTGATTGAATTAAGCTTTCTCACTTCTGCTAATTCTTGTGAAGTCCTAAATGATTCTTGACGCATTTTTTCAGAAATGTAAAGTGTTTTATGTGGCTCCCTGCTGTGCTTATGCATCTTGAAAAGCAACACAAAAAAGTCAAAACCCATTAAGAGTCAGAGATTACTAACTTTCAGTGCTCAAAAGGAAGAGAAGAAAGCAGGTAACTTTTTTGAGCCAAGGGAATAATAAAAACTGAGAAACAAGTATTGTAGATCTATCTCCCTGCTTACATAGCCCCCAGTATTGGGCTGAACACATTATTTCATATTTAACCCTACCAACTTCATCTTTGGTTTCTGTATTGCCAGCAAGGTCCTTTCCATTCCGTCAAATAATTTGAATATGTTAAATTGTATCAGAGGCATTATGAAGGTCAGAAATGGGTCATGTACCAAATTGTCTAGAGCTGATGTCTACATGAACTAGTCCCGTTTAGTAGCTGTGTTCAAGGTCGTCTTGTTTCCTTTTTTCAATTACAAGAAACATTGAAAGATTAGTTTAAGGATTGTTTGGTGAGTTGTTAGTTGTTTGTGTTTACATTTCATAGTATCTGCCTAAGGGATGTAGTGAATCTTAATAGCAAAAAGTCTGGGTAAAATACATATCATTTATGTAGGGGAGTTCCTCTGAAGGGTCTTCATCTGTATCTGTTGAATTTACCACTTCTGAATCATTGGATCAATTTCTTAGAAGAATATTGGTGCCATGTATGATCCTAATTAGAGAGGAAGGTAATTTTAGAGGCAGCAATTATTTGATTTATTTTACTTGAGTTTCTAGGATGTCAGATTCCTTAACTAAACATCTAGTGCCATTTTAGCTGTTCCAATAACTGCTCAGATTTCATCTGCCTCACCAGAAGAACGTGGATTTCCTGTAGTTCCTTGCTTGTATCTGTTGTATTGTGGATGCCCTTGTGTTCTGGAAAGACGCTGAATATCTGTGGTTAGTCACCTGTGTCACACTGTGTTACTTCCTGAGGGGAGATGCTGATGAACTGTTCCAAGAGACATTCAACTCTTAAAATGACGTAGCAAAAAAAGACTTACGGTGCTGAACACCTCAAAAATAAAACCAAGAGAGTGCAGTTTTCCATGTGTTTCCTGAATTGCACTTCTCTGAGTGAATTAGTAATCAAATAAGTTTTGCATGCAAGAGATATTAGCACATTCTTACCAATTTCTGCCTGCTTAGTAGTCTAAGTAAGGTGTTTTATATTCAGTAAATCTGCCATCTACAAGCTGTGTAAGGCCTAGTAAGGTACTAGGTAGAAATTCTTAGCTACTTTAGGGTTTTAAACCTTTTTTTTGCTCTGATCATAAGCATAGTTGCCCTCCTTTCAATCTCTTTAAGGAAGAAATTCACACAAAAACCCAAGAGTGAATGGCTTTACTGAACTTTCTTAAGGTCTAAGCAATACTTTACATAGATTTTTATTTTTTTTGTTCCTGTCCCCCCCGAATTTTTCCTAAGTGAGGATTATTGATTCCATTTTACTTGGCCTACATTAAAAGCAGGTTCAGTTGATCAAAGTACAGAGTCATAGACTAAGGATTTAACAAAATAATCTAGAATAGAAGATGTATATATGCATAGTTGGGATGAATCTTCTTATAATAAGCAACAGGAATAAATGAACTCCAACTGTTACAATGTAGCATATGTTTGAACCAACAGCTAGACCAAACAATTGCTTATGTGTTTTCAGGACAAGTAGCAGAATTATTAGTTAGTGGAAATAAATATGATGGCAATAACATGATGGAGGTGTATGTAGTATTTGATCAAAACTATCTGAGAAACCAGGTCCCTGAGAAATCATTTGACAAGTTCTACCTTGCCCTATTCGGCTCCTTTTCTTAATACATGATTGATATTTTGAACCAGAGGTTCCCTGAGCTATGGCTCATAAAGATCATGCTGGTGAATGGCAGTTGCACTTATGTTCAGGAATTCTGCTCTAATGAAAATTAATTAGAACAAAGTATCATGCTGCTGCTCCCCTTTGTAAGCAGTTACTAAACCCCATAAAATATAGTTGTAGACATTTTGCCATTACTTGTAGCAAATTACATAGACTTGAGAAGGCCTATGGTCTGTGAGATATGTGACAAGCCACAGCCCTGAAGTTTGAGAAAGATCTCTTATTAGGTACTATTTCATCTTTTTAATTCAACTTTCCAGTATGTGCATTATTACATAATTATGTTCAGTATTGACTAGTTTACAAACACTTTCTTCTGCCTTTAAACTCTTCCTTTTATGCAGGCAACTTGCTTGGTTTCATAAATTAAGATTCTAAAAAAGATGTTTTGAACCTGCATCTAATTAACACCTTTCATTTGTTTATTTCAAAGGGCATCCATTCACTTTACCTTGTCTGAGCAAACATTCAAGTAGCAGCAAAATTGTAGCTTACTAATTATTTTTTCATTCCAGGTGGCTTCTCTGCCTCTGGATAGTTTGAATGGTTATCTTATGATTTATCCACACTTCCTTTAATTCACTTTTATTTACACATGAAGTAAGTTCATGATGACTCAGCACTTATGGCAATTACAGCCCCATTGAAAATGTGTTCTTGGGTTACTTTTGGATTGAATTGATGAGATGTCTTTAAGCTACATCTTAATTGTGTGACTCTACTTCCTGTAAATACAGACTTGTGCCTCTGGGGATTATTTATTTACATGCAGATATTTCTAAAGCTTTTACACAAGCACCCCCCTTTTGCATTTTCTTTATTTAGTGTGCTTTTGATTAATTTATCAATGAAGTCTCCATTTTTTCCTGTTGTTTTGAATGTTGTCTAGAATACTTGGCTGTACATCAACACTAAAGAAGTCAAAGAGGTATTTTGAAAAGCCCATGGTTTTGAATAGTTTATTCCCAAGAGATGGTTAAATGTACTTAAGTTCACTAAGTCTTCATTGTACCACTGTTAGCACTCCATCTCTCTGAAAGCTTAGTTAGCTGAATATTTGGTTTTAGTAAGACTTTGCTTCAATTTATTTGAAGTATTTTCTTATTTTGGTTTCTCTGATGTAAATAGATTTTACTTTCCTTTATGGATTATGCGCTATTGCTTGCTTAGCTTTTTCTTTTTAATCTACTCCTACTATTTGTACTTCATTCAGACCATTATTGGCTACAGTTGTTGTTTCCTTCCAGTGAGTAAATCTAGGTATTTATTTCTGTATCTGTACTTCCACCAGATAAGTGACGGTAACGATTTCCTAGTATGTAGAAGATTAGCTACTAGAGACATAAACCTAGAAATGCCTCCATTTTCTATTTCTTTCTGAAGACCATTTCTTTTATATGTATTCCTTCTTTCTCAGATACTCTACCTTGCCTAGTGTTCATCCCCTATGCATTCTTCCAGCTACCATCTTCTATGTAGTTGTCCTTTTTTCCTAATTTCTTTTTCTCATGTTCCTCTTGTGCTGCTTCTAGCACAGTCCAGCAAATGTCCATAGGAAAAGAAGAGTGAGCTTCAAATAGTCACCTTATTTTTCACTCAGGGTAAGCACATTAGATAACCATATAAGCTACTCTGTCTAAGGCAAATTGATGGAAAAAGAAGTTACAGCCTGTGACAGTAATGTTGGAGAATATTGTGGCTTCACAACGGCATTACTGGTGAACACTACTGTACCTTTGATATACAGTTTTAACCAGTATTAATTCTAACCCAGCCCCAAACAGCCTGCCAACCAGTCTTTTGATTTAATAACATTTTGATATCAGAACAGATTTTAAGATCTTGGCAGAACTGATAAACAAAACCAAGAGGGAGATTAATTTAGTCAGGAGACAATGCAATATGCAATTACACCAACTCACAGTAAATCTGAGCAGTTAAAAACAAACTTGTCTGATCCTGGAAGGAAAACCTCTGCCTTAAAGCTCGGAACTGAATAGCACTAGGTTTGTTAATTAGAGTGGCTAGGACAATAAATCTCTTTCTGCAGAATTAATAACAACTGAAACATTGAAGATGCAGCTAGGTATGAATATGGGATGCCCAAGCAGTTAGATTTTATTAATGAAATGAATCACCAGTCACATCTACCAGCTGAATTTGACTGAGTGTTTGCAAGTGGCATATCAACTAGTTTTAGCTGCACAGTCTTTCTCTAACTTTGAACTATCATAGACCCTCTTTCATGACTCCAGACATACTTGATTGATTCAATTCCACAGATTTTAAATGATTCCATGGATTTTTAAGTGTGATATCTCAGCAATGCATGCTTAAAGCAGGAAGACACTGTTACAGCTCCGGGAGATCTGGATGTTGCTGTGCACTCAGAATAGTCTAATATGACCAATATTAAACTTGTTGATTCTTCTTCCATTTGAATACAGATATCATTGTGATTAATCATATCTGAGCTACTATAACTTGCTCCATGTGGAAAATGGGAAATCGGTGTTCATTCCAGATGGTGAGGGCTCTGTAAGTAGCCCAGGTTTTGTTTTCTTCCTGTGTGTTATAACTTTGCTCTTAAAAGAGAGCATAGAGCTATATAATAATGGATTGTTGATTTAAGTGTTCTCTCACTGAAATAGGCATAGCTGTGTTTTTCTAGGAGACATCATTCATCAAAGAGAAGTTTCCCAGAAAACCAGGCTATCAAACTGGAAAAGACCATGTGAAAAACAGGTTTAATGCTAAGCTAATAAAAACTACTAAATGCTGAACTATTAAAATTATTTAACACCTTCACTCACTTATCAGGATCCATTTTTATCTCCATTGCTCCTGTACTATGTCTATTCTGAGAAACTCCATTTCCTGGTGGTTAGGTACTCTTTTCTAACTCCTGGCTTCAATTGATTTGTAGTCAGGGTATATAAATTTTTTCATATAGTAATACTGTCTCTGGATATAAGTAACTCTGCTTTCTCTGTTTTCTCATACTTATCTACTTGATATATCTCTAGTCAGGAATCATATCCCCTCTGAATCTTCTTTTCAGGCTCAAATAACTTAGCCAACTTCTAGCCATTTGTTTCTAGACAACACCTTTATTCCTTGATTAACCCTTCTTTTGCTCCCCCTAGTTCAGTTTGAATTAGGCATGTGTGACTTGACTTGCAATTAATATTTTAGGTGAGGTCTAACCGATGTTCTATCCAATGGTATTATTAGCTTCGCATCCTTCTTCATTTCATAATTGTATGCATCTTCTTTTTTACAGTTGCATCACACTGATGGCTTACAACCCACACCTGATTAATTCATCCAATTCCTTCTTCTAATGTGTCTTATTCCTCTTCTTGTGTGATGCAGTGATAAAAGAAAATCTTATTAAATATCTACCTTTTTACTCCACTCTTTTAACTTCATATTGGTTTTGGTATTGCAATCTTCAAGGCCACTCAGTTTTCTAAATTATATCTCTACTCCCCTCTGTGTTGATGATGACTTCCATGTATGTGTTGCCAGAGTGTATAATTTATAAATTGTAATGTTTGGGGCAAAGTAATTAATTAAAATTTTTGATCTGACTAAGGAACTTCAACAGTAATTTCTCAGAAGTCCAGAGTCACCTGGCAAGAGTCATCCGTCGACCAGAGATCAAGACATCTCATGACAGGGAGAATTATGCTGTTGAAGTGCAGAAGCTGCATTTCACTGAGCCTGAAGCAAATTATCATTATCTCAAGTTTAGACAAGGGAAAAATGTGATAAAGTTCACATATTGTGTAACAAAGGACATTGTGCATACATTAAAAAAAATATATATACAGTTGGACTTTGTCTCCTAAATGAGTAGGAGAATATTCTTGTTAGTCCCTTTCTTATTTTAGTTACTATATGTACTGTACAACTTGCCTATTCCTATATAGATGTATTATAAACCAGAAAATCTCTATCTTACCTGGAATTGTGGAGAGCAGGCAAGAGTCAGAGAGCTGTGTAGAAAGGAAAGTCTTAATTTCAAGAAAGTACTGTACCGTGAGAGACCAAGTGCCAACAAAGGTACAAGACATAGCATTTTCCTGCGCGTGATGACTTACTCTCATTCCTGCCCTTTCTTGAAGTCCCATCCATCTTTTTGCCTCCTGTGATCCATTGCTTCTTTCCCTACAGCCTGCTTCCTCCCTCAGGCCAGTGACTTTAGCCTCTTTTTGCCTAAAACTCTGCTTGATACAAGAGTTATGGCAGGAGGTAGGCACTAAAGAAGGGAAAAATATAAAAGTTTCACTAATGATAAATAGGCAAATAAATTATGAGGTTTTTTTCCCAATTTTATTAAAAAAAGTCCCCATAATTTTTTTTTTTCCCCAGTTTCTAAAAGCACACAATTTAGTTTTAGGAAAATAATATAAATGTTTTGTCCTTCATAATTACCTTATTTCTGAAGAAACGGCAAAATTCTGCCCTGTAGCGCAGAGGAGATGATTTATATTTTTCTGTGTTCTTGCTCTATTCTGTGGTTTCCAAATCAGTCATGAGTCCTTCTCTGCAAACTCTTAGTAAAATGAGACCCTGTTACTTACAGCTTGCTTCTTTTTCAAAACCCAGATTACAAGCGGTGATGAACAGGGGTGCTTTGACCCTGTAGGGCAGGAAGAGATGATTTTTTTTTTTAAATTATTATTATTATTGTTTTTTTAGCATATCTGTTTCTGTAAGAGTTTACTCCTACTAGGGAAAACACAAGACTAAGCTTAGAGTTATTCCTCATGGCGCTTTGTCAAACTTATCCCTTTGCGATTGTTTTCTTTTCACTGGATGCTAAAGTGCTCCTGATGTTGTGTCCTGAACGCTACATAAATTTGTCACTTGGATTTGCCATTTTTGCAAGGGAAGCATTTCCAGACAAAACAAAGAGAAGGAAAGTCTCACTTTCCTTCCCCTCTCCAGTAAAGAACAGTTGCAATTCTGAATTATGCAAGGGGTACACCAGATGGACTGTGGAGAGTGCCTTAGGAGTGCATGCAATAATAATAACACAATTAATAATTAATAGCTACACTGGACTGGGCCTTCCAGCATTGCTTTGTTTGAAACTTACCAAATACTTCTGAATAACGTAAGTTCACTTTAATACCCAGCATAATGTCAGCTGTAAGCTTATTATAAAATTGTCTCAAGGTTGAAATGGGCCTGCTATTAAATATGATGCCAGTCACCTCACCAGTGCTGTAGGGAAAAAGTCAATCAATTTTCTTTGAGTCTGGAACAGTTGCTGAAACTGGAAAAATGTGATGTGTGATATATGATACTATACATACCCCTAAGAGTCTTCTCAGTTGTTACTGAATTAAGGAAATTCTTAGTGAGAGTCTGAGAAAGTTAATTGGCCAGCTGGGAATCTGCAGAGTTTTTGACCATCTGAAAGGCAAGCATAGCAGACAGAAAAAATAAAATAATATTCAAAAGGCCCTGAAACATGCCTAGGTTTTAAGTGCTCTGCACCTGCAAAGAGGGCAAAAAAGTATATCTTCATAAATCTTGCAAAATACTAGCAAATTATATTCTAACTAGACAATAATCTGAGGCATACTATGTTCCAGTTATTATTGCCAGGTTAAAAGGACTTGTTTAATCTCTAGCTTTGGGTTGCTTGTTCTCTTTTTCTTGTGCTTAGTAAAGCTCTTCTTTTGCTTTAACTGTGTGGCTTAAATTTTACTTCTTGTGAATTTAAAATCTGTCATTATAAACTCGATTTCCAAAGCTACTGTAGAAGCCTGCAAGCTTCCCTGGTGCATCGGTTGGAAGTCACAGAGGGATACTGGAGGTTTCAATATCGTTGCTTTCTTGAGCTGTGTTTTAGCATTACACCAGACAATTCTACAAGCACTAAGGAAGTTTTGTCGTCTGCAAATCTGACTCTTGCCTGAGCAACACTGGTTCCCTAAGAAGTTCTAAATGCTGTTTGATATTTTCCCCACATTTGGGACATTCATAATGATTTTTCCCTTCCAGAGCTTCTGATAACTCTTACGCTTCTGCTGATACCAGAAGATTTCCCTTGAGAGCGGTAAGGTCACTATTCTTTAACCTCTGGAATTTGAGTGACATAGTTTATTTTTGGTCTCTTTTTTGCTCAGTCTATTTGGGCTTGTTAAATAGTTACAAAACTATTAAGAGACACACATGAAGTATAATCAAATAAAAAATCCTCACAAGAATTCTGGTTAAAAATCAGAAAAAACCAGTATTGATTAGCTTCATGGAATCTGGTTTGGATTTTTTTTTTGTGTCCCGTCCCATCCCCCCAGCTTCTCATTCTTAGTCTATGCTCTGTGACTATGGCTATCTTCACCATTTCTCTCCTGCCTAATGGCTGTGGAAACTGATTACCAAGTTGACCTGGGGTGGAAGTTGCCAGGATCTTTTACTCCCATTAGTGTCACTACAGTAGATACCCAGGTAAACTAATTCTCCCATAAAGTAAAAAGATGTACTATTTACTATACATCAGAGAACCCACATTGGAAAGAAAATTCAAAAATGTGCTTATGTACTCTGCCTGCTGACAGAATAAGTTAGTTTTTTACCAGAAGGAAAGAATAAGAAAATATTTTTTTAAATTTTATTTTTTTAGCATTTGCAATAAAAGCTAAGGGTCAGATTACATGGTGGTGATGTGCTGTATTAGCAAGAATGAATTTTTAATAAGGTCCTCCCAACTTTAGATCTAAGCACTGCAATTCAGAGGCAGCTTTAGTGTTTCAGGCTTAGTGCATATTCGTAGTGATCCCTGCAAAATAGGCAAAGGCAACAGGAAAGAGCAACCTATGCCTTTTTTTTTTTTTTTTTTTTCCCCCTTTATGTTTTTCAATTGTTTCACTACAGTAGATTTTACAGTTCTGGCTAGAAGCTTCACGGTGCTTCGAGGGTTTTGTTTATAAAGATTCATTTGCATCTGTATATGCATCTATTTATACGTGGTGGGTTAATATGAAAATAACCTAATCGGGTGTCTAGGAATAGATTGTAACTTTTCTGATCTCAGAATTCAATACAGTTGTTCTGCACTGACAAAGATTTCTTCAGTGCTGCTTTCAGCACGTAGGATGCCTGTTGGCACATGCTGCTAAGCAGCTGCTGAATTACTGCAATCTCAGGTGACTGCTGTGTGCAGCAGCAGCAGTCAAGTCAGGATGTGGCTTTGCCAATCACTTGAGTCATGCCATTGATAAGGAGGAAATTTAGGTCAATTCTTTCTTACGCTGGACAGCTTCTGCCTTGTTCGTTCATCGGGTCATAAATCTGTAGTGTGGGCCCTGTGCTGAACCTCACTTCTTCTGTGTGCAATTTCTTTTATGTACATCAGGAATGAAAAGGAAAACCTTCTATATTACTCCCATCATTTGGGTTATTTTGTCATTTCAGAAATTGATTTATGTAGAATTTATTTGTACTTTTTATTACTGAATAGCTGTGGCAGAATGACATTTCTTCATGTATTAAGAAGCTATTTGGAAGTACGTACAACGGAAAGATAACCCATGCACCATCCAAATTGTATTCTGCTGAAAAATATAGGTTATTTTTTCATGTTTGCTCTACACCCAGAAAGTACATTCCTTGTCTCAAAGAGCTTTTCATTTGGCAATTCTAAGTGACTGGTGCATCGTCTGTGAGATGGTACTTGCAGAAAAGTAGGGATTTCACATTGTTTTGGGGGAGATGAAGTAAATTTTTCTCCATATTGTAATTTGAAAAATCTGTCAGAAATTCTAGTCTGCTTTTCACTTTTATATAATCTATGCCACTTATGAATGTGGGTTGAACTAGAACAAGCACACTAGGTATGTTCAGTTTTTATTATTTTTCTAATAAAATTTCAAAAGTACCTAAAAAAATTAGGCATTCAGTTCTCATTGAGAGTGAAAGAAATTAAGATCTTCTTTAGAGGAGTTAAGGGAGCTTTTGAAAATGCAGCTTAACATCTTTGCAGACTGTGAGAGTCTAAAGCTTTAGATTGATTTTAATAAGGGAGAAATAGCCCAGAAGACTGAATACAAAGATTTCTGATGAACTGTCCTCAAGAACTGTTGTATACTACTGTGACTATACCTATAGATTACTCTTAATTCAGATTTGTCCGATGCCTGGAGAAAAATCATGTTCTCTTCTCTAAGGTCTTTTTTGTTTTGGAAGTGAAACAGACACTTCTCTGAAAAGCAGAATTTATGAAAGTTGATTTCCTACAGCTTTCCTTGTGTTGACTCTCTGGTATGTAATAGTATGGCTGACCTAATTCTGCAATATTTCCCTCCTCTGAAGGCATTAATGTCTTCTACCTAAATGCCTTTTTCACATAAATGTCAGCAACTTAATGATTTTGAGACATCAGTTCTTCTCATCAATTTTGATTGAAAGTGGGGATCTGAGAGACGGCCGGATGCAGGTACTAAACCTCATTTCCTTAGGAGACCAGATTAAGAAGAGCACTAGTGTTAATAGAGAGTTTGGAAAGGAGAAGAGTAAGGAATGAATTAACATGGGGTTACAGCAGTAAATATGAGACTTCCAGAGGACCCATGACCTAATACGTATTCAGTAGATGAACTGGGTTTTTTTGGTAATATTCTTCCTCTATGGTTAGACACCCATGACTTCCCATTTTTCCTTGGAATCTTTATTTTCCCGTTACATTAATTTAGGATTGAAAATAACATGGAATATTTCAGCACTGGCTGGTTATTTTACATAGGGAATTTGCCTGAGTAATAGTGACATGGGCTTGTGATTCTCCGATATGTTATCTAGATGAAGACTTGTCATATAAACAAAGATAAATAGAATGCAGCTTAAATTTATGATTTATGTATGGTACTCTGCAATAAGTTAGCTAATTTTTCATCTTGTTACCCTGCAAATGGATATTATTCTGCTATGCTTCCATCAAGAAATGAAGTAGAAAAAAGAAGTTATCTTTTATATCCAATAATTATTTCTTATGTTTTCTAGGTATTTCCTGCTTCATTTTCATTTTAATTTTATTTTAGCAAGTAACTTGTGAAGGGTGAGGGGTTTTTTTGTTTGGTAGTTGTGTTTTTTTTTTCTTTTTTTTTCCCTGAGGAAATCTCAAGGGGAGATTTATTGTCCATATGTTTCTCTAATCAGAGTCACTGAAGTTACTGTTTTCATAACAGTGACAAGGTAGCACAGGGTGAATGGCTGTTGTTCTTGGCATTAAAAATTATCTCAGGATAAGCTACAGCCTTGTGGCAGTGGTGGAAAACAGTTCAGAGGGCCCAGGGAAGAAAGGAGACCACTAACGAGTTCAAAGTATATCGGAGAAGGCATTAATTTGACAAACTGTTTGTAACCAAACTGGGTGGAAAATGTTCCAAGAAAAAATAAGGGCAACTCTGCTGGCCAGGAAAATGCCCAGAAGAGCACCTGGTCTCAAAACAATCTTTCAGTCTTATAAGCAAAACGTAGTGCTAAATGGAAGTACATTGGACCAGTAGTTTCTTTTTCAGAGTAAACAATGCTGGTGAAGACAGAGCAGAAGATCAAGTTCTTTCCTTTCCTAATTTTTCTATGTGTGAGGAAGGGATGTACACATACGAGTTTATGGTTTGACCTGGGCTTCTTATGTGGAAAGAGTAGAGATGATCTCAGCAGAATGTGTCCTGTTGTGCTGCTTCCAGATTTGCTTTTGATATTGTTAAATCGAGAGTTAATTGACTTGCAGAACCACTTTGTACCCCCCACTCATAATCACCTACTTATGCTGCAACTATCAACATGAATAATAGAAATATTTAAGTAATACAGTCCATGGGAATATGAAATCTATCATCTGGTTAGCAAACCAGTTTCCTGATTTCAAGATCCTCTCTACTGTAATAGTTTGCCAATAGTAAATTACCCTTCTGGAGGAGGTATGCAAAGTAACTAGCTAGGAGTGGTGTGTATGCAGTATGCACATCAGCTGAGAAGTTCTGTACATATTCAGTCCTAAGAGTGAAAGCATGCCATGAAGCCTGGGTGTGGAATGTGACATGTTTTCCTAGGTGTGAAGAATTCCTCATGGACTCGTGTACTCCTAATCTCTTACTGTTGGGAATATGTGGAAGTGCTGGAAGAAGCTAGAAATAATTTTTTTTCAGTGGTACTTCTATATGGTCAAGCTGTACATCAATATAGTCATACAGTTCCCTGGCTCTCTGTAAATTATACGTAGCTTTACAACACTGCAGCTTGAAAGAAGAAATAGAAGCAATTTGAGGGAGTACACCTTGCTATTAAGGCATACAGTGGTGATGATGCCACTCGTGCATATAGTATTTCGGGTATGCTTAAATAGTTTTGAAGTTCTTGAATTACTTTCTGAACTAGTTTCTGAGCTAAATGTTAGGGATGTTGAATCTTGACAGGAAGGGCTGCCTATTGACAGTTCCTGCTGAGGTATAACTAATGATATGAAATCTCTCTTTATGTATCTCTGGTTTGACTCTTCATTCACTTCTAAAAATATCACCTTTAAGAGATTTGCATGTCTGTAGGAGATATTTCTATTTATACAATAAATTGTGGGAACATACATTTACTTACCTAGGGTTTGTACATGGATTCTGTTGGATGATTGCATTTATCTTGGTTCTAATTGGAGGCAGAAATTCACATTGGATTGCTCTGCTGTAGTCATAAGTAAGACATATGGGATAAATGCTACATGCACCGAATGTTAAATTTTCATATATTAAAAAAAAAAAAAAGAAAAGACACCATTGTCTGGTTTGTTTCATGGATGAATCCTGAACTCTCTTTTTCCTGAGATGAGTGAAGTTTTTGATCTTTATCAGGCTGTCATTGAACATTTTTCTATGCATTGTCCCTGAGTCCCAGTATATTTGTTTATTATGGATGTCATCACATTTAGATTGTCAGCAAGTTCATCTGGCAATAAATTAAAACATTTTATTAGTGTTCTAGATGTAAATAAGGGCCAATGAAATACTCATTATAGATAGGAGATACTGAAGGCTTAAATCATTATCATATAAACTGCCTCATTTCCAACATATTAAAATGAAACTTCTATTTGCTTAGATAAAGTACTTCATATAAATAACTATAAAGAATTTCAGAACAGGAGTCCAAGAGATAATAGAGCACCTCTAAATCCCCTTTCAGCTTGTGGATTGAATCTATTAATAGGCAGAATATCAAGGCTTTTCCCCATAAAAAAAGACTGTAACTGAAACTAACTTGCAAAAAATGTAAGAATGTTAATGGATGTTTTTGCCTCTGCAAACTTTTCAACAAGACATTAATGTTACTATTTGAAAAACAATAGGCAGAGGTAATCATGGTGTTATAAAAGAAATTAATACAGAAAGTACTGGACTTTAAGTGAAAAAGCTGCCACTGATTTCAGTAGAAGCCAAATTAAGGCCTGAAGAGATTTTCATTTAACAGAGAGATCTCTGTAGGCCAGTATCCACCACAAAAGCTGACTTGGGTTTGCCTGTAGGAAACGGAATGGGCCTGAAGTTATACACATCTTTTATGTTTAGATATCTGTGTATACGCAGGATCCAAACAGGGTCCCATGGCTAGAGATTGAAACCCTTCATTTCAAAGGATTCAGCACAATCACCTTTTACGTTTCATAACAGAGCTGTCTGGGAAACAGTCATATGCATCTTTTTCATGAGAGACATCTAATTAGAGCATTCATGTTTGCACAACATCAAGGCATTTTCCCCACTGCAATGAGGCTGGGGATCAGCAAGAGGTTGGAAGGGAACACAGCCTGGGCAGCTAACCTAAACTGACCAAAGGGATATTTCATACCATATGATGTCATGCTTATCAACAAAACTTCGAGGAAAGGAGGAGGAAGAAGTAGGGTATGTTTGTGATTATGGCACTGGTCTTCCCAAGAAACTGTTACACATGCTGAAGACCTGATTTTCCAGGAAGTGGCTGGACGTCTGCCTGCCAGTGGGAAGTAGTGAATAAAATTCTCTTTTTGTTTTGCTTCTGCATGCAGCTTTTGCTTTCTTCACTAAACTGTCATCATTGTGATGTCAAGATTTCTTGCTTTCCTTCTGTTTTGTCCCTGTCCCATGGGAGGAAGAGAGTGAGCAAGAGACTGGGCAGGTGTTTGGCTGTTGACAGGGGTCAACGTACCACAACTGGTTTCAAATCCATTCTGCCAGGATTATTTGTTCATTTTGTTCAATGACTAGTTTAATGTAAAATATACATATTATTCTGAGTAAGGGTGAGAACCGGGATACACTTCGCTGCCCTTTCTGGTGAGCATCATGGACATCAGACTATGGAGTTGTTCTCTGTCTTGTGAAAAAAAAAAAAAACCCCTCAGTCTATTTGTATCCTGATTCTTCTTTAGGAAGGAGAGTAAGGGGTTTTGCTGCTTGCTGAAAATCATGAAAAGAATCTGACTTAAACTGGCACTGGGATGTGATTCTGGCAACGAGCCCCTTTGCATGCTACCCAGGGGTTTCTGTATCATCCAGCAAAGCTCAGGCTTAATGAGAGATGCAGCAAGTATGTTTCCTTTGCATTTCCTCTTGCGGCAAAGCAGCACTCCATGCTGATGCCGGAAGGAAATAGTCTGTCCCTTCTGAGTTTCAACGGGAGAGCTTCTTTTCCCGATTAAGGGCAAAAAGGGAAATAAAACTTCCATTATAGATAAATCACTCACAAGATTCAGGCATTTAGGGATCCACATAGTTGCATTGCAATAAATATAAATGGTTTTGTCTTCAATTACTAAAAAGTATCATTCAAGATTAATCATTTTTGCATTAGCGGCCTTATTATAGATGAGAAGTTCAAAGTAGATAAATAACAGATTTGCTTGCTTTAATTTGACCTTGAAAAGAATAATTTTTGTCTCACTTGAGTCTACAGTAAATAAGATTTTCTTATAACTTCCATTTCTATTGTATTTTGACTCTTCTGTTTCCAAACATTTCTGATGATTTTAGATGTTATATTATTTTTTCTTTTTAGTGACATTCTTATGAAAAGAAAATGCTAATGCAAAGAGGCAGCTATTATTCTTAGTTATTTCCCTCAGTCAGGAGTACTTACCAAACATTAATAAGAGATTTTTGCATCTTGAATAAGGAGTCGTTAGGCAAAAATAAATGTATCCAAGAGACACATATGCAATGCTAATTGACAACTGTGTACACAAAGAGCTGCCATTTATTTTATTACAGTCAAACATAACCTTTGTAAATGTCAGCTCTATGTTCTGTTGACCAGCATTTTAATTTAGACATATTGTTCTTCCTTTTTAGGTGATTATCATTTTATTTCCTTCCAACACATGATTCATTCATATTAGTTGCCATTGCATATTTCATGATTCTTTTGAAAGTAACAATCAAATTATAATTATTTTATGGTGCAAATTATGAAAAAAACAAAATAGAAAAATGATCTCTTTAAATTACTTCAATAGAGGCTTTACGGTGCTTAAGGTCACAGAGGACGCAACATTAGCAGTATTTATCTACAGTGTCCAAAATAAATCTTACCAGTGAAGAGATAATTATGATAATGCCAAATTGCCCTAACAACAAAGAGGTAGTGAACAAAGATGAACAGAGTGGGCATTTCAAATTTTTTTTTTGTTTGTTTTCAAAATGTGACTCAGGAAAGGTAACAGACATGAATGGGTCCATGTTGTTCAGAACTCTCAAAGTCTCGGTGAACCTTAATGAGTTCTTCCTTAGTACAGAAAGAAACCTCAAGACAAGTGTCTCACCTGATAAGTTGAGACCCAGGTGGAGGATATGGGTAACAGCTGTTAATTGTGGTTTCTTGATCCCAAATCCCTTGTCCTTGGAAAATTTAACAGGGGAAAAAAAATAAACCCACCAAAAAGAAAAAAAAAAAAAAAATCAAAAAAAACCCAATGTAACTCTCACAACTCAAAGACCATTTACAGCTCTATACTGGCAAGATCCCTTCTTGCTCTTGCCACAGCGTGTCATTTATTTTTCCCCGAGAAGGGGCAGCTGGCAGAAAGTTATGCATGTATACTGTTTCCCCTTTTCACATGGAAACTGTGTATTAAGAGCTTTTGTGCAATACAATACAGGAGCACATGGAAGCAGAACCCCTCCTGTATTTTAAAAGTCATTCAGGCAAATTACCATTTGTTATCATGCTGAATTGCCATTGCGTTTGATGAGAACTTCTATGATATTAACAAAATTTCTTACCTCACATTTATGGAGAAGAAGAAATGGGTCTTGTTTTCCTTCTTGAGTTCTGGATGGCAGAATTCAGCAAAGAATCTCCCTTGTTAATATTCAAAAAAGAATACTCTGTATTCCATATCTTAGGGCTTGAAAGACAAGTCATGTGAAAAGGAATTTCTTCAAAATATTGATTATAATTGGTTGTGTTCTGGTAAGATAATAATTTGAATGTCACCAAAGCCATCTTTTAGACCCAAGTGAAATTTGAAGAAGGCTCTAAGTCAACCCTAAGGAGAATAGGCTCCGATTTCAAATGAAAATACTTTTGTAATTAAAATACATTATCTTTTTTGTCACTTTTATACAGTGAATATGATTTGGGTTTTTTTAAAGGCATATAGGAAAAACAACTGATTTACTTCTAAGTAGTTCGTGAAGTCTGGTTGACATTTTAACTAGAAAGGCTGTAAGTATTGAGCAACTCCAGTAGACTCAAATTCAACATCATTGGAGGAGCCAGAAAGCCTTTTGAAAGACATTAGTATTTAACCTCTTAAGAGATCAAATTGTGAAGCTTGCACACTATTCACTATTCAATAGGATATAATGAACAAGAGAAAGTACAGAGAGTAACTTTTAAGTTCAATTAGCTCACTCCTGAAGAATATTGTGAGTGGTCTAAAACTATAACTATGTTCAAAAAAACTCTTAAGTAAACTCATAACAGTAAGGAATATTAAAACCTGTTAACAGGATGTGCAAATTACATCTAATTTATTAAGTCCCTAAACTGCTGGCTGTCAAAAACTGAGAATGACTACTGGGAAAAGCATTACTTTTTTAGTCTTTTCCTAGGCGTGAACTGTTAGTCATGCTTGGAGAGAGGACACAGGGTTAAAAGCACCATTGGAAAAGCTGTGTTGGTGCTCTAACTTGCAGATGTTTTATTGGAAAATTCAAGTAAATTTTCATAATTTTGTTATTGAGACAGCTAACAACTTAAATTTAAATGGTAAGAAAAATATTAGAACAATATTGGCAAATGATTTTTTTCTTACTATGACTGAGCGTTTTTTATAAGTAGAAATTACAGTAATAAATGCTAGACCTTCCAGTAAGGCAACAATATTTGTTTTATGCATTACATTATTTACAGCAGAATATACTAAATATTTCATCACATTGTTTCTAAAAGTTGGTAAGTAACATTACTGTGTGTGGCTTCCTATGTGGTGATATAAAATGCTAAATCATTTATGGGACAGGATTTTGAAAAATAGTCTTTTAAAAAACATATTTTTAAGCACTCTTCTGTTGCTTAACTTCGGGGGTCATACAGGTGTTGGAAATAGTATTTTCAGAAGTTTTAACAAGGGAAAGTGACCACACTTTTCACATTTTAAAAACTAAAATTTATTTCTTCTCCTCTGTAATTATTTCTTACACATGGAACACATCCACCCACACAACACACACACCCCACCCCCCATTCAATCAAGCTATTTCTCCTCAGGGTTTAGCAAGAAGAGAGATGACAATACAGTTTTTTCTGTCTTAAAATGTTAGAATGTTGCTCAATTACTGTGGAACTCAACTTCATTGAAGAATTCCAACACGCAGGAGGCAGTTTTTGTATAGATGGCTGGTGTGGTAAATCACACTGAAACTTTTTTGTTGCTTAATTTTGCAAACAACTCTCTATTTTGCATATTTAGTACCATTTCTTAAATATGGCCAGTAAATGGAGACCTTCAAATCTGAATTCAGCATTGAAATTATTATGAATTACTCTAGATGATAAATGTTGAAGAAAATGGGAGCACAGAAATGCATTTGAATTGTGTTCTAAAAGAAATACTGTTGTAGCTATGGCAGTGTAAGAATGTAAGAGAGGGAAAGTGCATGCAGAGATAATAAGATTCAGTAATTTAAAAAACTAATACCTCTTGTCAGACTGTATGATATCACTGAAGGTGGGCTCTGGGCTCTGACTGTCTTCTGTCAGGTCCAAAAAGAGGTCACAAAATCCAAACTGCATATCGTTTATGCACAATGTTGTCTTTAATTTTGTCAATTTACTTCACCTTAATTTCTATGGATTATTTCACCAAACTCATTACAAAGCTTCTATGACTGATGTACAACTCCTTCTTGTAATTTCTTGAATAAGTGCTATAACTTCCTTTAATTTAAAAGTATATAATCAAGGTTATGTAGTATCTTTGTGATTGTAGGGTGTGGCAAGTAATTGATTATATTTTCCATTAACATTTCTGAAACCAAGGGATGAGAAAGACCGTTCTTGATGAGAATAGAAACTCTACAGGTCAAGACACCGATTCCATAAAGATAGGTGTGCTTCACCTTACACAGATCAATAACCTCGTATTAAACACAGGGGTGAGGTCTCATAGGATGCCAGAGGCTGAAGCATGTGGGTGAAAACCTTGTGCCTACAGCTCAGCCTTTAACTGCCAACCTCCTGCTATTTTGGTCATAGCTTTTTCTAACTGTAGATTGGGACTGTGAAGAGATCACAAAACTAATTTTCTGTTTGACCTTGCTTGAGTACAGCTTCCCAGAGGTGAAAGGCAACTGCGATTATCCACTGTAAAACTTAACCTCCCACTTTCCTTCAGTTACCTATGAAAACTTCGCTGTTACATCATATACTACTGTGATGAGGTCTGTTTCCGTACTCTCTCTCACCTCTCTCTCCCAAAACCAAATCAAAACACTACCTTCCCCAAACACAAGAACTATAAGAGATTTTCTTCTAAGGAAGGTATTTCTGTTTTATATGGGACTGGAATTTTAATAAGTAGTGCTTTGAATGAATTGTGCTCAGCACTACTAAAAAAGATACCATTTATTATTTTAAAATTCTGTTCCCATACTTCTAGTGAATTTTCAGCTGAACGGTTCTTGAATTGCAACTAGTTTGTCTTGTATTGTGGATGATAAGTATTATTTGCTTACCTTATTGGTTAGTTATCAAAAGCATGCAATAACACCGCAGTTTATTTCTGGACTGGTTATTTGCTGAAGTCACCTAATAGGATGAGAAACATAAATGTTAAATAACAAAAGCAAACGTCATGATATTTTACTCAGATGGTATTCTACTTTTTAAAGAATACATGTTTTAGGTAAAAGATGTCAGCTACAGACTTAGAAAAAAGAAAGTGATCTTGTTATCCCTAGTAGTCTTCATCCGTTGTTACCTTAGAATAGGTTTGTGATACCCTGACTATTGTTAAATTACTTTGAAAACAAATCTTAACCTTCTGATTTAAATTAACTGAGTGATGAAATTCATGGGTTTTAAAATCAAGTTTAAACTAAAAATCATTCCTTTCTAATAAAAAGTCATGTACTATTTGTTCTGTTTCTTAACAGCATGAAACCTCATCTATCATTGTGATTTAAAAAAAAAAAAGAAAAAAGTCAACTTTTCTGAAGGAAGATGCTGTCTATTCTCTCATTAAATGTACATGGGTTTACCTTTCCTGCAAGGTAGTGCCATGCAACGTTTCATTCTTTACAGGACACACTGCATTTCCATGCCCACTGAATATTTTCCAAAACCTGTTCATATTTCTGTAAGAGAAAAACACTCTTACGCTCCATTGCCTAGATATTACAAGCAGTGGTGGCTTTAGGAACCCCATTGCAACATTTCTTTAAAAGGATGGAGATATAGATAGATATACGCACACATTATCACACTTTAAAAAAACCAACCAACCAAACAAACAAACAAAAAAACCTTAACTTTGAGAGCTTTTATACCATCTTAAAAACTTCCACCATGGTCTGTGCTAACACGTTTCTGTTCTCACTTGCCATGGGATGGAAGATTCCATATGAACAGAAATGGAGGTGCTCTCATAAAGCAGTAACCCATTAAGCTGTAGTTGTTTGCACGTGAAAGTCTGAACACACCTCATTCAGTGGCTTAGTTGGGGATGCCTTGCAAACAAGAATGTGTTTGAAGAGTACGTTTTAGGAATAGATACAGTACAAGTGAGAAAATAGGACTGAAGCTGTGCAAAAATAAAAAATGACACAGGATATTACGGTCATTTAAAATTACCTGTAATTTTTATTTGGAAAAAATGCTAATTGCCTTGTGTTTCTCAACAGAAATTTGAAGTTTAGCTGTTTTTGTCAGTATGATCTGATATATGAAAGTTGCATTTTTCTTTCATAAAATGTCTTAACCACACGTTGAAATCATATCAAAGTAGAAAATGTGACTTTCTCTTGAAATATTGCTTTTAAATGACATTAAAATCTGCTTCTCCTGATTGGAAACCAAAGTTAATTGAAGCCAGCAAGAGAAAATTCTGATCTCAATGAAACAGCCTGATGAAGAGCAGTGAGATTTGAAATTTTTACTTGATTGACTAATTTGCAAAGGCAGCATAAATTTTCTGTCATCTGAAGATAACATGTATTGTTCTATATCGCAAATACAGCAGAGACAGAAAGCAAAAAAGGCTACACAATTTGCTAATGTTTGAAGTACTTGATGTCTACCAATATATTATTTCACTATTATCTATTCTAATTTTTTCTTCTCTATTTTGTTCTACATTTCTAAAATTTTGAGTTGAATATTTTCTGTAGTTTAATTTATAATTCACTGCAACTTTGAATGTTCTGTTTTTAAAAGAAAAAAAAAAAAGAGACCTCCTTTATTCTCCATGGAGAAAGAAGCCACGCTGAGAAAAAGTTAAAAGTACTTTTTTGAAGTAGCTTAGATGTGCAGTGACTGACCTAGTGATGTTATATGACAAGAATGAGATAAGAGCTTATACCCTGTCCTATAAATTTAATAGACTTTAATCCTTAGTTGCTTAAAATGGTTGTGCCCAGGTAGGTCAATGAGTTGTGGGGGCATAGGAGAGTACAATTATCCAACTGCGATAAAAGCAGATATTTTCACTTCAAGGATAAGATTTTTTTCCCTAGAAATTCATACTTAGGTGTGAGTGGAAGTGTCTTATTTCAGGAAAGTAGACCAAAAATGTTAATTATCTGATGTTTATTCAATGGTTTGATCCTTGTGATGAAAAAGGCAATATCATTTAGCGGGATTTCTTTTTTTAAATTTTGACTGACATTTTTCTTTCTTGGGCTAAAAACCAGACCCTGATATGACCAAGGATGGCACATAAATACTCTAATAATCTATAAAATATTTCAGGAAATGATGTCCTGTCACCATAGATGATCAAAGAGACATAGGTGATAAGTTTGTGTGATTTACAGGATTACGTTATCTAACCTGCAAAATCCTAACATAGATATACCTGGTTTAAATTACTCTGGTTAAAATGGGAATCTCTAATCCAAAGACAGAATATGAAGAGACCTTTACTTTGGCTGCAGTTCAGTCATGCCCAAGATTTACCATGGACATTTTGAAAGAGAGAAGGACAAAAATAACCAGATGACCTTATGAATGATTTCTGGGGGCAAAAATGTTACATAAATAGCCAGAATATTTTTTCTTTTTTTTTGAGCAGTTTCCTGTTTAATTTTCTTTGTGTGCAAATCATGGGGAAAAAAGCTGCCAGACAACTACTATGAATATAAAAAAAAAAAAAAAAAAAAAAAATTCAATCATAGTGGGAGTTAACAGAAGTGAATAGCATAATGAAATGTCCAGCTCCAGTGCAATTTAAATTGACTGCTGCATTGGTAGATAACTGTTCCTGTAATACATTGTAGCATTTCTGTGCTAGCTTAATTCAGCCAGAGATGAATATTAGGTTCAACCAGAATAAAGACCTGGGGAATTTTGAATTATTTACTCAAGCTGGTAGGGGCTCTGCGAGTGCTGACCTCCCTATCCTCATGCCTAGTTGTTTTTCTTTGGCTACGTTATCAATTGTTGCCTTTATATTTTCATTTAGCAAGGTATATATACACTTTAAAAAGAGAAGCAAGGTTACCTGGTCAGTAATGTGTACTACCTTTGTCTGATTTATCCACAGAAAGATGTTAGCTGGTTTGGGTCAACAGTCATTTAGTTATAATTTTGCACAAATCGTTGCTAAGTCTTGGTGCTTAGACATGTTTGTTAACAGTCTGCTACTACAGCTGCTTGTGCCTGCTCAGGGCAGAACCAGACCTTAGGCTGCTACCACGCGAAGGGTTAGAGATGAGGCATGTTGGGCAAGGGGAAGATTTCAATTACTCTGTTTTGCCCAATGAAAATGGAAGTGGCCTGCCATGTGAAGTCATAAAAAGCTGGCTTTGGGGAGAAGTGCTGCAGTTCCTTCACCTTTAGAAGTAGAAAGCAGAATTGATCTATGTCAAAAAGGGTCATTGCTGGCAATTGAAAAAGCTTATCTTTCCAAAGCCTATTGAGTCAAAATGTCCTGTATGTTTATAGTTTTGTTGAGATAAAAGAAACAAACTTTGGAAACAGAAGGGAAGTATAGCACTTTGCTTGAGAAATAGTTCCTGTCTAGACTTTATTTCTAAAGGTTCAATAAAAGAGTTGTGGTGTGTTTGGTTTTTTTGGTGTTTTTTTTTAAAGAGCAAGAGAGAAAGCAGATAAGATTATTTTATTCAGTTCAGTGTTTTGCTGCCACAAAATCTATTATGCTTATCATCTTTCCTTAGGAAAAAGAATGTTAATTGATGAATATATACCTAAATACATATATGCATATATTAATTCTGTCTAGTATAGAATCATTTATGTTGGAAAAGACCCTTAAGATCATCAAGACCAGCTATAAACCTAGCACTGCCAAGTCTACCACTAAACCATGTTCCTAAGCACCACATCTGCGCATCTTTAAATGCCACCGGGGATGGTGACCCAACCACTACCCTGGAAGCCTGTTCCTGGGTCACCCACCTCACCGCTACCTCCTTTCACGTAGTTGTAGAGAGTGATGAGGTCTCCCCTCAGTCTCCTTTTCTCCAGACTAAACAACCCCAGTTCCCTCAGCTGCTCCTCAGAACACTTGTGCTCTAGACTATTCACCAGCTTTGTTGCCCTTCTTTGGACACGCTCCAGCACCTCAATGTCTTTCTTGTAGTGAGGAGCACAAATCTGAACACAGTATTCGAGGCATGACCTCCCCAGTACTGAGTACAGGGAGACGATCACTTCCCTAGTCCTGCTGGCCACACTATTCCTGATACAGGCCAGGATGTTATTTGCCTTCTTGGCCACCTGGGCGCACTACTGGCTTATATTCAGCCAGCTGTCAACCAACACCCCGAGGTCCTTTTCCACCAGCCAGCTTTCCAGCCACTCTTCCCTAAGCCNCTGCGACCTCCTTAGTTAGCCAGGACTGCTGATAAATAATGGAAAGTGGCTTGGTGAGCACATCTGCCAGCTCCCTCAGTACCCTTGGGTGGATCCTATGTGGTCCCTAGACTTGTGCGTGTCTAAGTGGTGTAGCAGGTCACTAACCATTTCCCCTTGGATTATGAGGGGTTCATTCTGCTCCCCATCCCTCTCATCCAGCTCAGGGGGCTGGGTACCCTGAGAACAACTTGCTATTAAGGACTGAGGCAAAGAAAGCATTAAGTACCTCAGCCTTTTCCTCATCCTTTGTCACTATGTTTCCCCCCACATCCAATAAAGGCTGGAGATTCTCCTTAGTCCTCCTTTTGTTGCTACGTATTTATAGGAACATTTTTTCTTGTCTTTTATGGCAGTAGACAGATTAAGTTCTAGTTGGGCTTTGGCCCTTTTAATTTTCTGCCTGCATAACCTTATGACATCCTTGTAGTCCTCCTGAGTTGCCTGCCCCTTCTTCCAAAGGTCATAAACTCTCCTTTTTTTCCTGAATTCCAGCCAAAAATCTCTGTTGAGCCAGACCAGTCTTCTACCCAGACGGCACATAAGAATGGCCTGCTCCTGAGCTAAGCTACTTTTCTTATACTGCTGTAGTCCTTTTATGGATATGTTCATGATTTTATTCCACCAAAATGGGTCTTAGGAGTTACAAAGACAGAACCTCAGAGAGGTCCCTGTTCAAATGGGGTCACCTGGGTCCATGGAAATTATCATGTCCTCCTCAACAGGAGTGAAATAAAATCTATAATTGCTCTATGTAAATTTTGTTTGAGTTCTGAATGCCTAGGCAGCCACTGGGGCACAGGTACACTTAAGACTTGCATAGTCTTAATTCTGAGCAACATCTGATGGCACTCCCTCACTTCTGCATTAAAAAGGCAGATAAAACTTATAATAATTATTATTTCTTCTTATTTGATCCAATTTTCAAACAGTAACGTGTAAATGCTGGAAATGCTTACTTTTACATTGCATACTGTGATCTTGAGCAGTGCCTGTTTCCAAAAAATCTTAAACTGTGTAATGTATTAGAATGGGAAGTAAAGATGGAGTTAAATATCCATTTCAGATGTAGATACTAAGGCAGAGAAGGATGATTTCCCTCTATGGTAGGCTCATGCTTCTATTTATCTATTGACATTTAGCAATGGAGTTAGTGGAATTAGGAGAGGAGTCATCTGAAGAGGCAGTAACAATTATTTGATATGTGAAAGTTCACTGTAGAAGATGCCTTGTTAAATAGTGTGGTAGCCAGATTAACAACTCTTTGCCTTTGACGTACCCCACCTCCCCCCACCCCCTTTTTCATCGCATTTTCCAATGCAGGCAGAAACTACTAAGAAATTAGTGCCTGTGACCCTCATAAGTTAGACAGAGATAAGTTTAGAGAATAGATTGGTCTGGACTAGAATTATATATTTACAGACTGTCTCCATTGGCCTCACATATTTAGATACATAACTTTTCTTTGGAATAAAAAGAAAAATAAAAGTAAAATATACAGTCACAAATAAGAAAACAAAATTCTGCAAGTTCATTGTAAGACATCTTAGCAAAAAAATACAGTAAACAAAACAATTATCTTTATGGAAATAAAAATTCTGATAGACATTGTGGAGCAATCTGGAAAAAGGAAGTGTCGAACATTAAAAAAATCCATCATGAACTGGAGTACACAAAAATATCTACACATCACAAAACATGGATTGACCTTAGGACATTCTATTAACTTGAACAACAAAGTAATAGCTATTACCTTCAAGTACACAGAAAAGAGAATAAAATGAACTTTTGCTGCAAGGTTAACAAACTGCTGATAATAAACAAAGCAAGATCCCAAAAAGTCATTTTTCCCCCATCACAAGAACAAAAATGTGGAAATGTAGCAAACCAAAAAGGTAAACCTGAAGTCTTACTAGAGATTACCTCTGACTCTTCCTCAGTGGTCCATTTATAACTGAAAAGTAGAAGGAAAGAGAATGCAAAGAGCAGTTTACAAGCTAGCTAAGTATGGTCCCGTATATAGAACCATAACTCTCTGCATAATGAGGTCTTCAACTTTGAAATACCAGTAACTTTAAAAAAGTTTACGAATATCTATTTGTTTAACACTTGCTTGTTAACAGTTTCCTAGAAATCAGCAGTTCTTTAGTCTGATATTCTTCATCCCGCTAAACTAACCATTCTAAAAAAATCTTTAGCAAATGTACAAAGATTAATATACTTGTTTAGTAAAATGTTTCATTATATTACCTGAGAATAAAGAAAGAATTATATGGCTTTGTCAGCCTTCTGTTTATCCAGTTGATTCTGACAGTCTGGAATATTTCTTTAATCGGTGCTAATTTTCAGATGAAAATTGAAGTCTATCTATTTGTTACTTCATATTTCACATGTCCTTTTCATACATAGCTGTGGAGAGTGGGGTTTAATGACAAAGTGTTTTGTAATTCTGTGGAGTTTTTCCTTGCAGAAGCATGTGGAATTCTCCTCCAAATTGGTATTTGAAGAAGTGATAAGTCCTGCTAGTAATCTTAGTAATCCTTGCAGAACCAGATGTACAATAAGACCAGTAAAATTTAGTTCAGTGAGTGCAGGCGACAATGTGGGAAACTTACAGGTCCTCTTGGAACTTCAAATATCAGGCCTTTGATGATCACTGATACAAACCTAGGTTTCCCTGAATTGATCCCCTACTGCTGTTGGTGCTGTGCACAGTCCTTTTATTGTTATTTTGCTCACATTTGCACAGTATACAATTATTGATTTTCATTGTTCTCTAAGGCTTTCCATCATAGTCTAGTTTATTGATTCACTTTATAGATAAGTTTTCTAAATTGCTAGATGTTTTCATAATCTGCCCCTCTACCGTATCTACTACTTTACTAACTGGTATTGATTTGTAACGATAGGAAAAAACTTCATAAGGCTTTCTAGAACATCTTCTATATGACCAGTTATTGACTTTTTTTCAACATGTTTAATGTTAAAGGCAGAAAGTGGATGCCCTTGGATTTTCCTGTAATTATTTTTTATAGGTTCTTTGGGATTTTTGTTTTTCATAGAATTGTTAAAATATTTTGGTAGATGTATTAGATAAATTAGTAATAAAATCTATAACTATTCATGCCTAGGGCTATAAAATCTAAAAGAGAGAACCAAGTGTAGTGCTGACATGCATTAAACTTCCTTATATTTATCTACAACCTATTAATATATTAATAAGATTGTACTGAAATTTTTTTGTTGGAGTGGAAGCAATTTCACTCCTTTTTCTGTTGCATACAACTGAAAAGATCTTATAGCTCTTCCAGTCCAATCCATGTATGTTACGGATGCTGTAATGTTTAACTGCTGTTACAGCGAGCAACCGTGATACACCTGCCTTCCTCTGAATTACTTTCTTTAACTGGTCATTGTTTTGCAATTTCAAAGTGTCCTATTAATAATTTGTATATAATCTAATTGAGAATGCATTCTTTAGGTATCATACCAAAAGACCCCATGGTCTTGAAAACACCGTGTCTTTGCATAAAAGTTCTCTTAGAACTTGCTCTTATAAAATGCATAGATTTTTCTCAAATAAAGTGAAAACTAATTTTATCTTCAAGATCGGGAATCAAAACTCCTCACCAATGCTATTAGAATTGCAAATTTGATGATTTGCCTCCAAGCTAAAGAACATTGTGTTGTATTATGCCAATGTTGGAGTACTGTGTAAGAGGAAGTATTTAAAAATCAGAATTAGTAGCTGTTTCAATGTTAGCTACTGACTTTGCAGATTGCTTAGATTTTAACTAGTGGAGGTAAGATCAAAACTTGTTCTTCTATGTTTATATAAGGCATGGTCTTGTTTTGCTAAACTGTGGTTTAGAAACTATTGTGCATTTTGTCTGCTTCACAGAGATCTTTAATGTGTATTAAAGACTGCTGGAACTGCAGAATGAAAGAGAAACTTGGCAAAAGTAATCATTTTGCTTGTTGTGTAATAAGGAATGCTCAGTTAATATTAAGGAGACTATTCCAAGAGCATTTTAATGACTATAATTTGGAATACAAACTAAAACTCCTTAAGCGTTCAAATTATTCAATATGAGAATCCTACAGTATTTAACATCTAACATATGAAATGTTTCTACATCTGTCTGAAAATGAATTCAGCCTATTTTCATGGTGTTAATCACTTTTATTGCATATACTACTTCACAGTATCCAATTTGTCACATAGAAGCTTGTGTTTTACAGTGTATGGTAGATTCAAAATAGAAAAGAACCTTTCTTGGAAGGAGAAATGTATTAATTTCTCCCAATTTAACTACCATGTAATTATTCTCTATAATACTGTCTGAAAGGTAAAAAATGATAAGTGGCTGCAATAAAGAGACATCACACATGCAGAATGAAGCTTCAGAAGGGCTCATTCAACCTCCATTTTACCAGCAGTTTGTTTCAGCCGCTCAGCATTACTGATAGATTCTTAATATATTCTAGATAAATGGTTAAAATAATAACTTACAGTTCAAAGAGACTGAAAAGAGAATTTAAAAAAAAGACACTTGCCTCAAAACTATGGTGAGATTCCTGGCTGTGGAATACTTAGCAAAATACAAATAGTTATTAATAATTAGAATTTATTTTACATATTGTAAAATACTTACCATGTTTCTTTTTCTAAACAGCCAAATGCCACCCATACATTCGTGCATGGCATGGACCATTTAAATTACAAATATCGTTCTGTTTTTCATAAAGAATTATACTTGTGAAAATCAATTACTGTAACAATGATACAGGATTTTTTTCCTTGCCCGCCTTGTCTCTCTCCACCACCTTGTGTAACAAGCAGTGGAAAACATAATTATCTTCAACTCTTCTATAATTTACAATAAATTTCCATTCATCCAGGTTAAGTACTTGATTTGTAGTTGGGTAAAGGGAAGAGATACAGATAATGATGAATGAGAACTGCTAATTTAGAACAACTGTTGGCACCATAGAGATCCTAAGTATACCACTACTGGTTAAAGAGTATGAACGTTATTTATGCAGAGCTTAGTGGCCCCTAAGTCCTGCTCTGTAGGGAGGGTGGCCTCTTTAGTGCTGTAATAAGGTCAATGGGAGTTTCAGGAGGCATAGATCCACTAACGTGGGGGTGAACTGCTGGAGCTTCACATTCCTCCTTCGGAGCAAGATGATTTAGTCCAGCCTTGTGTGCAGAGGAGGAACCATCCTTCTGGAGTGCTCTCTCTCTCAGGCTGAAATTTAGTTCCTCCATGGGGGCTGCCACGTAGCAGCTGTTGCCATTGGCACCAGCTTCTGGTGCTGCAAGCAATAGCCCCTGACAGCAGCATGTCCTGTTTTCTCTGTGGCCAGTTGGGCAAAAAGTGAAGCCCTCTTTCTGCTGCGAGGGCTGACTGCTTACCATTACATGTTTGGGCTGAAATAGTGATTTGCTATTCTAGGAGTCACCAAGTAACTAGAGTGTGAGGAGTGTTTAAAACTGTTTTGTGGCTCCCTATTTCAAGGGAGAAGGCCACTTTTGCCTGCACCTGTTCTTTCCCTTTTGATTTGGCTACAATGACTAAGAAAGAAATGTCACTGGGGAAAGCGCAATTCATCTTTTCTGTACAGCTGGAAACCCAGCTATACTGCTCCCAGCTGCATGGAGGGAAAAGTGAGCAACTTCTATTGGGTTATACTCTTCCCAATAGTGCCTTATGTGAAAAAAATATTCAGTGACCAGTTGAAATTATTTCTGAAAATTATTTTTATTCTGAAATTATTACCTGAAAACCCAGGATAAATGTTTCACCTTCATAGTTTTCATTTTTATTGTTGCCAACAAACATCTTTTTCACTTCACTTAGTGTTGCTTCAGTCATTACATCATTGGTGTGAACTGTGAGTGTTAATTAAAGAGCACTCTGTCTCCTTGAAGAAGAGTATCTTCCCAATATCACATCTGTTTACCTCTAATGGCCATGAAAATTTTGTTCTTCCCCCAAGTCACTAAATGACCTTCTTTGGGGAAAAAAGAGGTTGGAGCTTAAAGGTTATTTTTTACAGGCATGTTTTATAACTTAGTCTGTGTAGTAAGTATGCATGAGCCCATCTTGGCTAATAAGGCATATGTTTGGTAATCCATGTTGTGTGCTGTGGTGTTTTCATTGGCATGTGTCTGATATGGTGGCATTATATATGAAGGGTGAAGAAATGATAGATGATGTGGTCAGAAATAACTAGTACTTTAGGGAATACTACAGCATTTTTATTTTTAGAAAATGTTCATTTAAACATCTGGAAGGGAGATAAGGGCCTACTTCTGAAACTCTGTCTCAAGGCTTATCTTTCACATACCTGGCTAGACTCAAAGGGATTATTCATAAGATTAAGGATCTGCAGAATTTGCTTTACATTATTTTCAGTGGCAAATAACTAGAAAAAGCAAGTTGTTTTCTCCACAAATATATCTTGGGTTTCTGAGCCTATGCGTTGCTGAACTTGCATTATGAAATGATAAATTCTTTTAAATACCAGATAATTAGATGTTGAGTGCTGTTTATTCCCTTGTGACAGAGCCTAGCCTTCTATTGGCCGTTCCTGTATTATACTGTCACAATAACTTTGCAGTTTGACAACTTAATAGTGTGATATTTTTTTTTCTATTCTCTTCTAGACAGTTCAAAACACTGTCTTATTTGGAAGAGAAATCTCTAATTGCTAAATATAACTTATTCTACAAAGGAGATTCTCCAGTGAAACTCAAGAAACCAGCCTCTGAAAGAGCTGCTACTATGGTACTTTAAATAAAGACGACACTCTGCATCTGTTCCTTGATAGCTTGGACTATAAAGTAGTCCCAGTTTCCTAAGCTTCAGCTCTAAAGCAGCCCCATTCAAATGTTCAGGACTAACTAGGATGTTTCTCAAGCCAGAAATACTAGATCTTTGTGCATTTCTATAAATGCATGGCAATGCAGTTTTTCAGTTGATCATTACATAATTTCAGCAGAATTTTTTGAACCATGTTAATGAGACCTGAAGACATAAAATATCTTTGGTTCATAAGAGTGATGTGGATGATCTATATATATCTCTGATTTTTACTCATGTGCTCCTTCACATATATTTTTATCCTGGTTTCTGTCTACAAAGCAAGCAAGTTTATGTTTGCCTTGTAATCAGTTTCTCTTCCTCAGTAAATGCCCTTTTAAGAAAGTAAATAAGGCCATGTTAAGTTCTTATGGAATCAAAGTGCCCCCACCAATAATTCGTACAGTTTGTACTTTGTGTCTTAACCTTTTAATAGTTGTTCAACTTAACCTAAAGTAGTTATAAAAGCTCTTTAAATGTTTATGATTTATAGCTTAAAGACAAGATCTTTTCGCTTATAACTTTTCCTTAAAGAATATAACAATTAATATAAACCAGGTTAATATTGATTGAAGTTCTCACACCACCTAGCAAAATGTTTTAACTAAACTCCTTCCAAGTTACACTTTTCTGTAGACCAGTATGGTTTTGTACAATGAGTTATCAGACCCTGCAGCCTCCTAAACTGATGGATTGTTACTATCAGACATGTAACAGCAGGTAGCTATTGAGCGGTTGACTTATATTAGCCATTGGACCTGTGCTAGGGCCACTAAGCTTGGCATAAATAATGTTATCTGAAAAGATGAAAGACTTGTTCAAGAAGCAGAGATACCTGAGTTTGGTTAATAGGATCCAACAATAAAAAAACCTAGGAACAGGTTAAGTTTTTTATTTTTTATAACAAAGCTACAAGGAAGTGAGGTGGGTAAGCTTTGACCATATGCAGTATGTTGGAAGTACTTAAGGATTTTTACCTGCTTTTGGTGAAAATGGAATAATTTTTTTGTTTGTGAGTCTGAAGCTTAGTTTTAACAATGTTTGTGCTTTGATTATCAAAGCGGTTACTTTGGATTATTTAGTATTCAGCTTGATAGAAGACAAGAAGAGTCTCACTTGATCTACTGGGCTATCTAATAACCAAACTTTACTGAATTTGGAACCACTCCATCAATGTCTTATGGGCTGTTAGAATTTACGTTCAGCTCGAGATTAGATGTGGACAGCTGGCTAAGAGGAAAATACAGGAGCAATTGCCTACTAAGAGGAAACCTTTCTAAAGCCAAATTGCTTGGTAAAACAACTCAAATAGCTCTTAGGGAAAAGCCCTAAAGGATTTAACATGACTTAAACCAATAATGTTCTACAGAAATTACTCTTACTAACCTGTATGACTGAATACAAAGCACTGTCCTGTCTGTTGCAGTTTTTAACCATATGCTTAGTATTCTATAGAGAAAAACAGCAGGATTTTATCTCAAGATACATAAGGTTGTCCAAAAAACTTCAGAAAAGTAGTAATTTTCTTGCTAACGCTAACTGTGTCTTTCTGCAAGTATATTTCCTGGTCTGGGAAAAAAAAAGGAAAGAAGAAACTGTTATTTATTTAAACCACCGTGTTTTTATGCAAAATTAATAAAAAGACCATCTTCTGAGGCTGCCTCTTGATCCCCATTGATCCCTATTTTTAATTACTGATAATTTTATCAGAAGTTAGCCATTTTGCTTGAAATGTTCATTACAAGATATTTGCATGATGCTGTCTGAAAATATGGCCGTCAAAATGGTTCACCAATTTCTCAAGTAGCAGCAAAAATTATACTGTTTCTCAATGGCACACAAGATAACTTGGAGAAAAAAAAAAACCTAAAAGCTATTAACTGTGGAAAAATTTGAGATGGTAGCAGGAAGAGAAGATTTTAGTGAGGGTAAGGAAGATGGAACCAAGATCTGAGGAGCAAACTGGGACTGGCTAGATAAAGCGTAGAGTGAGAACAGGGCCTATAAACTTGGTCCTGTATTCTGAACATGGGTCCTGTCACAATCTAGTGTTTGCTCCTAGAGTAAAGTGTTCCCTACTACCAACACACCACAGATTCAAGAGAAGTTTATATCATCTGTTACGCCATAACTACAAGTCTTGACCTTAAAAACACAGAAATAATCTTCCTGTGATTTCTTTGAGGTTTTGTGTGTGTCTTGTGAGTGTGTAATAAATACCTAAGACTGAAAATTATTGTTTTGACAAAGAACAAAATGAGGTTTAAGTCTCCATGGAGTGTAAAATAAGTGAAAAATCTTGCTTCAATGTAAGATGCTTTTACTGGCTTTGGCTTATTTTTTTGTGAGCCTTTGTTCATACAAGGAGAAGTACATAGAATATTCTGCAAATTACAAAAACCTTCCCCTGAAGTATCTTGTGATACTACTTTTAAGGAAGTCATATTTCCCGTCTTGTAGGAGAGGAAACTGAGATCCACAGTAAATAGAAATCTGGTCATGCAAGTGATATTGAAGATCTCTGTAGCATACATATCTTCAGATGTCTGCCTATCTCTTCCAATGGGCTGAGAGAGAACTGTGTTTGCACAGAAACATGAAAATCAAACAAAATGTCAGTTTAAGTACATGTCATGCTAATCCAATCTGGATGCCTGACTTTTAGATTGAATATTCAATTATTTGAGAAACTGTTCTTGCTATTTACGAAAGGTTAAGGTGGGGTTTTGTGGCAGAACACAAAGGGAAATCAAGTGGCCTAATTCCTAGTCCCATGTTACTACCATCTTGTAGTATGAGTTACAACTGAATTATGAGAATAATTTCAATTGTTATTGTCCACTCAGAATGAGCAGTGTGCTTCATATACTCTCTTGTTACACAATGGATATAAACTTCATTGTCATTGTCTATGGGAAAGGTCTTCCCTGCTATCATTTGTTCAGCTCTTTTCAAAGAAAATGTGAGAAAATCCTTCTATGAAACAGAAGTCTAACAAAGAGGTTGGTAACAAGACCAGTTCATTTTAAAGGGAAAGAGTAGAAGAGCCACTGATGGTTTTTTTCTTTTCTTTTTTTGCATTATAGTTAGGGCAAAAAGGATATTCTGGCTGTTGTGTGTGTTTTCACACTGTTGCTGTGCTGTATGCAGAGACTTGATTGCATTTCACATTCTCTGAGGTTTGTTTTTTGGTAACTTTAAATAGCAGAGAAATCAAAGGACCAAAACGCAAGTGACAGCCAACTATGGAATCGGCAGACCTCTTTTTTACTATGAATTTAAGGTCTCATTTAGACTTTGCTAGATCATATATAGAAATCACTGCTCTGAAAAGGAGTCTAGTTGGTCTACCCTACGTACCACATTGATGGAAGCAAGTGTGACATGTACACAAATATACATTTTATATGTCACGTGTGGTTCATTTTTGTGCCAGGCTTCTGAACACTGGCTTCTATGACTGTATTTAGCCTTGTAGAATAAGGGCTCATTGATTTGTCACCTGTCAGTCTTTAAGAGAGCAATGTGAATGTTTGATTTGGCTGATGTCAGTGGTTGAGGGGTTATCTACATGTCGAAGTTCTTTGTTTACTACCTTAATGAGACGACACGTACCTCTTTATGTGATAGGAGAGAGGACAGATGGTTTATGTGCTTTGACACAAAGATACAATAAAAACAGGTGTTAAAAGAAGGAGTGAGCGAGGGGATAAGATGAAATAAGATGACAAAATGTATCTGTCATCTCGCCCGGAAAGAGGTGATGAGATTAACTAAGCACAATGAGCCGAAGGGATGGGATGACAAAGATTAGACCTGGTAGCAGAGGTAGCTAGAAGGCTGAGGATTTCCTTAGAAGTGAGATAATTAACCTTAAGGCCACTCGTTGTGCCATGAGGTCCCTTTCAAATGGAAGGCTCCTGTTCTAGTGACTTTGCAGACACTGATATTGTTTCCAAGTACTCAGAAACTAAGACAGCACCTGTTAGGAGAGAAAGACAGATGCTGTGCAAATATTTAACATACCGAACTATTTATTAGAAAAGAACAAATCATCAGGAAAAGCAACAGTAAATGGAAGGTAATCCCTTGACCAAGCCTTGAATTAAATTTGTTGACTTTGCATGACCTTTGCTATAGTGTTTGACATGTCTTTAAGTAAGAAAAGGCAGGAAAGCCATGAAAAAATGAAGTCACAGGGCTTTGTTTGAGCATCTGGTCAGTGAATGGGTAAGGTAGATGTGACTAGTGAAGATTAGTCTCTCTCCAGTGGGGGAGAAGTGACCAATTAAAAAAACAAAAACAAAGCGGAGGAATGCAGATCAGAATTTAAAGTTCCAAAGATCCTCAAACTGGAATGGCATGCCTTGAAAGAAGAGCTGAGCACTCCTTCACCAGGCATCCTCCCTTTTGTGGCTGGTTGTTTCTATCCTTGCATTTTCTGAAAAAATTCTTGACACCAAATGCCAGGTAGCAACCTATGGGAATGACTGTTTGTTCCTTGGTGTAACCTGCTGATCTCAGAAATGCAGGTGAGGTGCGGGAGAAGGATAAATCTACCAGAATATAGCTCTGAAGTCTTCTCTGTTAAGGAAAAAACACAAGTCTCTCTCCTTCGTTATTCCTGGACCTCTAGGTCACATAACAAGTTGCCTGTTTATGTTTCATGGTGGTGTTGATTGAAGGGGACACAATAGTTATGGTTGACCAGAAAGGCAAGTCCTCTTTACCCTTTACTCCATTATTTCCTAAGACAGGTGCTTGTAGCTCTCCAGGTATTTTCTGATATGGCTAATACCTCTACGTCTCTCCTTTTATTTTTAATTAGTAGGTAGGTGTTGCCTTTGCCAGCCAACCCATGTTTGTGTAACAGAAGAAGAAAATATTCCTGATCCATTAACCACATTTCTTTTGGTGGGACTCTGTATCTGGTCTGGCTGGGATGAAGTTAATTTTCCCCACAGCAGCCGTCATAGTGCTGTGCTTTGTATTTGTAACAAGAATGGTGTTCATAACACACCAATGTTTTGGCTACTGTTGAGCAGTGATCAGACAGCATCAAGGCTGTCTCTTCAACCCTCCACAGTCACAGTTAACCCACCACAGATTGAGAATGGAAAAACTCATTGGTGTGAGGTAAAACAGAACTAACTTTCTTTTCAGTAATTTTACTTCTCAGTAAAAAAGCAAATTCTTTAACCAAACTCTCTGAAATGAACGGCATATTTTTCAGATAGTAGTCCACTTCCAGGGTGATAAGGCCTGATGTTTATAGTTAATACCAAGGGATGATATGCAGAGCGACTCCTGCTTATACTTATTGCTATAACAACCAAGGTCAGCTAACACTGTTATATGCCCCATTTTCGGGAAGTGGAAGAGAGTAGAGGGGTCGCACCTGTGAGAGGAGCAGACAGGATGGGTGACTCAAACCTGACCAACAGGGTATTCCATCCCATGTGCATCATGCTCAGTATAAAAGCTGAGGACTCAAAGGGGTCAGCCTCTTTCTTTAATGGCTGGCGTCCGAGGAGGACTCTGTTTGTTCCCCATGCGTTCCTGAATCCAATTCCTAAGTTCAGCTCCTGCCTGTCACTGAGTCCAGTCTGGGACTTTCCCAGTGCCTGCTGGTGACATGATTGCCATCCTGGGAGCTTGATACTGGTTTTGTATATTATATATTTTT